>QEAN01000194.1:13246-37813 GCA_006535955.1 Synchytrium endobioticum | reverse complement strand
CACAGGTTCACAACACTTTTGTAGTACATACAGAAGCTAACAAAGCGATAACTCAACAACTTGAGCTAACTGCCCCAGGCAACGTCGCCTGTCTGTGATATCATCCAATGGAACTGACGTCAGCGTCTATCTGAAGCATGCGAATGCTCACCGCCGTGGCTCCACGCGGAAATCAAAAGCCACTCTCCAAGCCGAGGTCAAGCAAATGTATATAGATAACCACCTACTGGAGCTTCGGTCCACGCCAAATATCGTCGCCATCGATCCGAACAAGCGGGACATCCTCTATTGCCAGGATCGAAACAATAACAGCAACCTTCGTTACACGTCGAACCAGCGGTCCAAGGAAACGGGAAGCCGCCACTACCGCAAGCAGAGAGAAACCCTCAGGTCCAGCCATGGTATCGACGTCATCGAGTCGAGGATACCGAGTTTTAGTTTGTTTATTTTATCCGATTCAGTTTTCGCTGGATCCAAACATTAGGACTGCGAATAGTCTTATTTCTGGGCACCCACACAACAAGAAGTGCGATTCGGTGCCATGTGTCGTGTTTTCATGCACGTATCGGTTCACCAATTTGTCGTGACGCCGTTCGGCATTGACAATCCATCGACCACAAACCCGCGAGGTTGAGGAGCTTTCCGATATACAGAGTCTGAACGCAAGAAGAAAGGTAAAACGCTCACGACTCAGAAGGTGAGCTTATCAGCCGTGTCTGGCATCCCCACATTCTCATCTCGCTCCACTCATCCCAAGATGTCCAAACTCATACTCGGCTTGCTGATGATGGGTCTATGCCTTCCGTCCCTATCGATGGATGCTGTAGATGCCGGCGAACCAGGGTTACTGCCGAATCTCAAACAGGCATGTAGCGCTGACATCACAACATCAAAACCCCTGACATGATTTTTTTGTCTCTGAAATTTTAGGCGGAAGACGACATCATGAGGGAGCGACGTGTTTATACGCCTGCGCATGCCATCTACATCTCTGTACGTCTATCGACCATGCGTGACGTTTTATGGTGATTGACAGCATGACCTGTCAACTGGCAGAACCCCTTTGTGACAGAGTCGTTTTTCATGGCAGAAGTCTCTCGTCTTGCTCGCGATGAATGCGAATGGGATAGGTGAACATTGACCAAAAGTTTGCCGCTTGCCCGATGAGTAGTTGCTGACATTGTGAACATCAGGAGCGATGCTGCTGTCAGAATAGCATTGGGCCGCCGGGTGTCCCGTATCCTCATCAACATTCTCAAGTACTATGACCTCTACTATCCTGGTACCCCGCTTACTTCGCCTGTTCGTGATATGCTGTTGCAGCGACTCAAGGAACAGCAGTACGTCATCACAAAGTACAATAACGGCGTTAAGTTGTTATTTGATGATGACGGCATGGGAGTTATCAGCACGGCGGCGGATCCGTACAAGCCTCTGCTTGATGCAATCTATGAGGCTGGAAAACTCCTCGTCGAGAATCTGAAGATGCTGCCTGTGAGTTCTCCTAATGAATGTCTCTGACAAGTTTTTATATCTCCCGAACGACATCTGTGTATCATGGCCACCACGTGCTAACTCTACATTTGCACAGACCACGGCCCAGGGATCGGATGCGGGCAAAATGCAGCGAATGAAGGAAAAGTTTGCAGAGGTTGATAGGTGCCTCCAAGACGAACGCAAACATGATGAATCGTTGAGCCATCACATTCTCGCAGCGCGTTTCCAATCCCTTCAAAAAAAGCTCAAGGACTTTGACGATATGTACCGCAATCCCATGATATACAAGGGAACCGTCAAGGAGCAAGCAAAGGGGCTTATACAAAAAATAACTGGTGGTTTTATTACATCAAAGGAAATCGACGGATGCGCAATAGATACAGAAGCTGTAAGTCGTAGTAAGATACCTGAAGATTGGAACCTCCCCTGTGAACCGGCAGAGTGCGCTGGCATGCAGGGGCTCATTGATCGAATGCAGCGCATCTTTATCACGCCGGATGTCACATCTCAACTCTTCGAACGCATGGAAAAGGAATTCGTGACAATCAGCGATGGTCTCTTCAACACAGCTACATTGGCGCGTATGCCTGAATTGGATCCATATATTTCCACATTTACTACATCAACCGAGCAACGCTCGACCGAAGATGGCACGGCTACGGATGGCGGGCTAGCCAGTCCTGCGCAATCTGACCGTCGCGCCGTTTTTGAAACCCCAGCGACCTACGTCCGCAGAGGACGTTATTCTGGTAGGCAGGACAGTATCTTTGGTAGTTCCACCTCTTCAGGAAGTGTTAATAACCGCGTCTTCGACAAACACGATCGCTCCTCGTCGAGACGTATCTGCCGGTAGAGTGCGATGTTTCCAAAAAAAAATAGTGATGTTAGACAGTGTAACGCGAAATTTCTTTAGCCTTTCAATGTAATACATTAGATTTGAGGACAGCCCTTTTTCGATACACGACTCCCATATTTTATCGAATCGTTACTGACATTCGATGCCGCTCTTTCCAGCGCTTTTGATGCGCCCTTATCAGCAGCGCACACACTAGTATATGGTCATGGTATCCTCAAAAAGACGGGCCAGCTCTTCACGACCGGCGGGATTCGGCGAGAGCTTAGTTACCCGATGTTGCGGAAGCGTACCCTCAACCAATGCATTAATGTCACTGCGATCAAACCCCATGGCTTTGATCCCATTCGGAATTCGGAGATCATGCAGGAATTTGCGCAATGCATCGCTTAGTGCTAGTCCAGCGTCGCCCTTCTTCACATTGGTGATATCCACACCAAAGATCGCGGCGCATTCTAAATGCCGTTCTGGATTCGATGCAGCAGTCCATTTAAAGACCGCGGGCGCTGAAACGGCTACACTGACTCCGTGTGGGATGATAGGATAGTCGACATTGTACCCTGGATGCTTGTACCTATGTGGCGCTCGACACAGAATGAGGACGGCCGGAGCCGAAACCACCCGAATGCACGACACCGCACGTACTTCAGCGCCTTGTCCTTCACGTTGCTGGCAATGGGATAGGACATCCCGTGACACAGATGGACACCCGCATTGCCAAAGCCTATACCCGCAAACGTCGCCGCCAGAATCATTTGCTCCATAGCCGCGATATTACCGGGATCATGGAAGACCCGTGGCAGGTTTTCAACGCACATCCGCAGGGCCTTGAGGCTCCATATGTCCGATATCGGGTTGCTCCCCTGATACGCGGGACGCTCCGCTGGATTCAGTGGTCGCGGCGTCCTCATGTTATATGGTATTGCCGTGTATGATTCCAATGCATGCTGTTGGTGCGTGTGTCAAGATCTGGTAATCCCGAAACATAACTGCTCTGTGCCCTGTGCCCTGTGCAACGTACCGTCAGGACATCCAAACCAGCGGACGCATGTATGTAGGGCGACGCCGTCCGCGTGTCTATAAAGACGATTCAGTTACTCTACCAATGCATGATCCCATTATCACAGTGGAAAACAAAAGTGCTCGTTTCTAATGTCCCGCGCCATTCTTCGAAACCAGTCACAATGAAAAAAAAAAAACCACATTGCACCTACTCAGTGGATCCACAATACCCAATGTCGGTTTCAACGCTCGTGAGGCAATGCCAGTCTTGGCATTGACCGGCGAGTAGTCGAAAATAGAAACACCCGTAGTCTCGCTACCCGTCCCTGCCGTGGTCGGGATAGCAAACAACGGCGCCAACGGCCTATCTACTATTCTGGACTTGCCGATAGGCGCATTTACGAAATCAAGAAAGTCTGCATCTTCATAATGGGCATACAGATTGGCCGCCTGTTGTTGCACGGGCCCAGGTCAGTATTAAAAAAAAATTAACACAGCAATGTACGCATGATGATCACATGATGGGCATACCTTCGCGGTATCAATGACAGATCCACCACCAACAGCGACATACGCGTTTGGCTTGATTCGCCTCGCCCAGGCAATAGCGTCTTTGAACGAAGTGTCGGTTGGTTCAATGCGGACTCGATCAAACACCTCGTACGGGACTTTGCATCGCTCGAGCGACGCTATTACAGTCTGCGCCGGTGGCAGCTTGGCGACCTGACTGTCTGTGAATACCGCTACCTTCTTGACCTTCAAGTTGGCAACGTCATAGCCGATTTCTTGAGTTACGCCTGGTCCGAATCGTATATTGGACGCGGCCATTTCAAAAGCATAGTCTACACCCGCAGGGGCAGATGTAGCGCCTCGTTTATGATGGGTGCATGCTGGATCTAATGGCGGCGAGGGCGTTGTAAGTCACATTTGCCACGGCCTTGCGCAATCAACCAATACGAAAATGGAAATGTCTATGAAAGCCAGTGCTCCAGAGTACAGACTGTAGCAAGGATACTTACGGTGTTTGTGAAGTGGACGCAAATTTGCGCTGACAGGAGCATGAGCAGGGCAAGAGCAGGACCTCGAAACAGCCCTCATGACATCAAAGACCTTGGATCTGGCTGCCATTGTTGTCCACTTGCGGAGTCTGTCTGTTGTAATGCCAGTGGGCGGGTCACGTTATATCCGTCCCAGAGTCTGAATTCCTCTGAGATTTTTCACACGCTCAAAATGCTGAACTACTACTACGGTGACGTCACGGGAAAACGCTTTGAGTTCAGTATTTAAAGGCAATCGGAACAACTTCTACTACACCACTACTACTGTTACAAACTGTTACAAAAGCCAGGCTCACGCATCAGGTCATTCGTTAACTGCTATCGCCAGGTTCAGACAATGCAGACGACGTTGACGAGGAGTGTCTATTCGATTTCGAACTCCGTTTCTGCTTGACGTCGCTGAAACTCTTGTCAGCCTTGGATGATTTTTTCAAATAGGCAGAATGTTGATGATAGCTGGATGGGGATGCATTGTTCGCTTAATACCAGTGACAAGGCCAAGTGGAAACTGCAAACTTACGGCCGATGTCTCAATACACCGCGAAGGTTACGGAACGTCTTTCTGCATCCATCTACGCCACATTCGTACTCCCCATTCCTATTAGGTTTATTCAACGGCTTCTGTTTGTTAATCATTGCCAACATAACTCCTTCGTCAGCTTCATATTTAGAATCATCATGATGCTACCATATGGATACCATGTTTTGAATACTAGTGTGTGGAGATCTCCTAGTCATGCAACCATACCTTCGCTGGACCACCATCGCTTAACTTCTTGTTAGCATCCTCCACTTCCACATTCAAATACTCCTTTGTTGACTCGCAAGAGGAGCTCTTAACTTCCTGTTTCTCCGCCGCCTTCAGTCCCTTTGGTGGCGGAGGATTCTCAGCAGCACCAAGACGCTCCTTGTCGCTAACGGGAGAAGGTATATAATTTTGAGCCTTTGCAGTCTGAGCATATTCAGGGGATATGCTAATGAATGGAGCTTCATCTTTCGTTGAATCATGTTGATTCTGTGATTGTTGAAGCCATCGTAAAGGAGAATGTTGTAGGAGAGGATTTTGCTGGTGTAATAAGGAAGGATGTATAGTAGACGGTTGAGTTATACCAAGGAGGTGAGGGATAGACGGTCGAGTTGTCAGAGCAGGTTTGAGTATCAGCGACGACAATGCATCTCCATTTGCCGACGCAAATGGTAACAGCCTTGGCTGTTGCGGCAGAATAAAAGTATTACTGTTGTTAGTTACGAATTGGGTTCGCCCGTTATGCAGGGTATCATTATTAATGTGAAAATTGTTGCCGTTGCCGTCAACACTATTACTACTACTACTATTACTGACGAGGCTCGTTTTAGTACTAATGTTACCAGCCTGTGTGAGGCTCATTTGACTGAAGGTATTAGTAGCTACACCTGCTCGAACCTCAGGCACATTCCAGTTAGGAATACTACCAGGATCGAAATCTGTCTGCTTGATTCCTGCCACGCTACTTTTCTTTAAATCGCTGATGGGACCACATAGGGCTGCGTTTGACTCCTGCCAGTTTGTAAACATTCTCCACCCAGCACTGTAAGGCGTCAAATCAACCTTCTCAAAGCTTACTATACCAGTAACTTCAGCGAAGGAATCCCAACTCTCTCTCATACACTTAACATCAATGCCCTCTCTGATGGCAGTGTCAACCTTTTTGACGTACCATGATTTAAAGACTTGAAAAAATGGAGCAGTATCTTGAGTCATGGTGGCACCAACAATGTGTTTCAACATGACAGTTTCCAAGTCGGGACAAAGTCGAGCCAGGTAGAGTAAGGATTTGACAAGGTTGGAGGTAAGCATGGTCACACTTCCTGGTATGCTCAAAGACACATCCATTTCCTTCAGTCGACTTCCATACTTTGCTGTCGGTTTGATGGTAGTACCGCTTGCATTGTTATTGCCCAAAGTCCCGTCATTCAGACTAGTCTTCCAATTATTATCCAAACTGTATGGGGAGGGAGGAGATTCCACTACTAGCGCGGTAACCAATGGCGCCAAAACACTCAAACCCACATAACTACAGTTACGAGCGGCAATGGTTTCCAAATTCACGCACTTGGTCATGAATTGGATAAAGGCCGTGGCATCACAAAGTGTGTGGGAGACGTTGACAGTGACCAGTAATGGGCAGCTAGTAGCTATAGCCGACAAGAATGAAGCTTGAGCATATATACACCCCTCCAAATTTAAGTGGTGCAACTGCGTCCATACTACTCGTAGTAATCCTGAACCTCGTACAAAATAACAGTCTGGAACAAAGAGTGTGGTCAATCGAGAGCCAACAGTAGATAATTGCACTGCAAGGTCGTCATCTATCAGCGGCGTTGATCGACCCAAGACATTTGAACCATATATGCGGACTGATACCAAATTGGGATGCGTTGCCAAAAATTCTTTAAGTGAGTGAGATACGACGGTGCAAACCTCGGGATCTGTTTGAGCAGACAGACTGTGTGGGTCGACGGATATGGTAAGTTTCTCTAGATCAGATAATGTTTCGGCTAGTATGGTGATGCATCCATCCGTTAAAACCCTAATTGGGCCAACCATAAAAATCAACCAGGCAGTTCGAGAATTGTCAGAGTCGATAAAAAAAGCTTCCGAGGACTCACCTGTGACAGAGTTCCAAGTCATAAACACCTTCAGTGGACAAAAATAAATCTCGCAACATGGTTGGACGGATGTAATCCAAGGGATCTAGTCATATACTTACTGTAAGCGCAAATTGTCGGGCTGCGATTGCAGAATTCCCTGAACAAAGTTGGTGGATTTCATCGTCGTGCAACCCTGGAGGACACGTCAGCAAATACTTACATAGACCAACTCGTTTTCTTGCACTAGAGAACGCATTCAACAGCAACATTGGATATATCCCATTCTTTGTGTTCCCACCAATGACCGCCTCAAAATCACGGCATGTGACGGGTTGAAGCGTTTGGATGATTTTGACAAAATTCATCATAGCATCAGTCGTTGGTTCTTCATGCGGTGAAGCGACCATACCACTTTCAAAGGATCTTGATGTGTTTAGCTTGACTTGTAATCCATCAGGAGAAACTACCACAAATCTCAAGCACAGCTTTTCAATTTGTGTTAACATTGGCAATATTTGAGCTAGCAATGCCAGATCCATGGTACAGGTTGTTGTGATTGTATTCTTGACGTGATTGGCCGTTACCAGTGGTTGTGGAGAGGTAGGTGGGGGTACGTAGAGACATTCTGAGAGTGGGATACCCAGATATTGAGCTAGGAGCGGCATATCTGGATCCACCTGGAACGAATGGGCTAATGCATCAGGAACGTAGATGATCAAAGATACTTTCTTGACGAGATGACCGTGTGGTCGTGGTATTGGATGATGATAGGAACTGGGATTGGTACTGATTTTTAATCCACTACCCACTTTGCCAGTTTTAGGAGTGTGAGTGGGGCCATTACCATTGTTATTGCAGCTCGAGTCACCATTTGGTACCGATATCGGTAGCGATGCAGATGGCACAAGGAGTATGTCACTCATGAATCGACTTGGATCGATAGTTCCATTGCCCACTAAAATGTCCCTCAGCTTGCGTAGTCTGTCACCGCACAACCATAATGGATCTTGTCGTATTTGCATCCCTAACAGTTGACGATGCACAAATTTTTGCTGAATGGTGCTAGCACTCCCATGGCCAGTAATATCAACCAGTCGAGTAGTACGTAAGCATAGTTCGGAGTAGAGTGACTTCATTCCTTCAGATGCCCATGATCGTGAGACTCTCATGGCATTGTACTTGTCACATGCATGATTCAGGTATAAAAAAATTCTGGCGGTGATGTAGGCACTGAGTGGGGATGAATGCATTGTCTTCTTGGTATGTGTTGCAGTGGTGCCGCTATTACTTTTGTTACCGTGATATTCCTTCATGATTGATGGTGGCGAGGTGGTCCACGGGGAAAAAGAGCGATCGTTATGGTAGAATGGGAAGGACATGGCGACGGATGAGCTGCTACTAATTGCAGTGATCAAGTAGTTCTCTCCATTTTTTGCATCACCGATTGCGTATCTCTGCTGATTTGGGTTTTGATAGGTATCATGATGACCTGGCACGTTGTGTGTTCGCTAGATTATATTAGTGCGAGCAGCGGCTATAAAAACAAATTATATGAATAATTGACTAGTATATGTAAACTACTACGTGACTTACAAACGAATATATATAGTAATGTTTGGCGTTCCAGACGCGAGGATTATTCATTCGACAGAGATCTCCTTAAATCTTCCCATCTCTTGTGAAGAACCTCCTTCTCGCTTTCGCTTTGGGCATAGAGGTGCTTCATACGCGCCAGCTATTATTCAAATGAGAGTGCATGTCATGAGAATACGCACTTTCAACGTCAATATTGGCATTGACGGTCGATTGGTAGCCAGGCTTACCTCATCTTCGACATCGTTTCTCGCGTCCAAAATTTTGGCCATCTCTTTGGTCAACTCTGTATTCTTCCTTATGACAGCTTCCATTTCTTCTCTAACTTTTACTTCGGCATTGTTACGGTCATCATTTATAAAAGCCTGTAAACCAGCCAGCTTTTCCTGTAATTCCTCAATCGCTTCTTTGTCTGCTTGAGCGGCCACCTGTGCCTCAACTAGCTGAGTTGCCAAATTTACTAAAATATTGTTGCAAAGGCATCAGTCGTCAACTTGAATGCGACGCCAGAAGACAGTTACTTGCCATGCTCATGACTTAGTTGTTCAAGCAAGGACTCGTGTTTTCTCGCTTCAGCTGCCAATCTACGATTCTCGGCTCTCAAAGACTCCCTCTCCATGGATTCGGGGCTATTCCGCCAAACTTCTTCCTCGTGATCTTTAGCCAGCTTATCCAGCTTGGCCTTTGTTATTCTTACAGCGGTAGCATCGACGATTAGCTTGTCTACATTATCAGCATAAGCATCAAACAGGTCTTCTTTCAGGTATTGTAGTAAATGATCAAAGTGCATGCTCAAGAGTGTTTCTTGATTCCGTTTCATCAAGGCTAGGGCAAACCTAAACATGGCTTCGTGACCTTCAGCAAATATTATGTCTAGAATCCTGAATACGATCTCCAAGGGAAAGCGATACGCAAAACATGTCATGAACCTATACAGTTTGGCGAAAGACACCTGAGACGCCCGCATTGGCATAGCAACAATGGAGCGGATGCATACCATTGCGAGGCATACACGGTAGACTTGATACCTTTTACATATAAATGTCTATTTACAGCAGGTAATAGCCCATCCATCAACTTTTCAAATTGCCTTGAGACAGCCAATACACTCCTAACACGCACACGCACACACATACAATAACCACTATGCCACAGACGACAAGTAGAACTAGCGTGGAACTTGCGACATTAGTAAGTTGCCCCCAGTCGATGAATGGATCCTCAACTACCATATTCGTAGTTGAAGTCCGTCTCGAAGCAGACTCGTCGTGACGGGGTTTAAAATTCAGTAGTTCCAATTTTCTTATGCCGCACCCCAAGGTGGACAAATATCAGTAGATTTTTCATATATTCCTTGTAGATAATTTTCTTTTTATCCTTTTCATATTAATTCGGAGGGTTTACATTTATATTTATGGTACTCCGATATTGGTGGAGTAACACCCTCTATCAGTTATCTAGTCCGTAGGACGGTATTAGTCATGGCGGACGATGACAGTATAATGATGGACGACGAGTCCATTATTACATTCATATCAGCTACTGATGCCACTCCGGAGCAAGCAAAGAACTATCTGCAGGTAAACCAACATTGAGTGCACATTGAGGAAGTGCAACCGATTGCTTCTAGCCTTGTACTGTACTCAATTTAGTTAGCTGACGGAGATGTCGAACGAGCTGTTTCCCTCTTCTTCGAATCCGGAGGCGATTTCTCACCTCAAACGAATCCGGCGTCATCAACATCAACCAATGCCCGACCAATACCAACTTCCTCATCCAGAATGTATGATGATATCGAAGATGATTATAGTAGTGGCAGTGGGATCAATAGAGCATTTCACCAGCAGCCACCCCAAAGAGATGAATATCGAGCTCCAATCGCACCAAAGCGAGAAGTACTGGCTGGTGGCGGTGGATTCGGACATCATGACATGTATGAGCATGAATTCGGTAGTAAGTACCGAGGCTGAAATGGCTCGACTTTTTTGATCATATGCAGCGATGATTGGGTCTCAACCACCAATCTAGTTGGACCAAATCCAAACGTCATGAGGAACGTTGGAATAGGAAGGCCCGCAGCTAGACAAACAGTGGATCCCTTCCGAGACTATGACCGTGAAGCTGCTATTGTTCGTGGTGAAGAAGGTAATCTTAGTTGTGACAAAAGCAGGAAACTAAGTCATATGCTAATCCAAGCTGGCATTACGATAAATTCTAGTTCGACCAGCAGCTGGTAGAGCGGAAAGACTAGCTGACATGTTTAGGCCACCATTTGACATCATGTGGAGGTCCTCCTTCAAAGCTGTAAGAATGTAACCTTACCGAGGGAGGGAGCTGGTAGACTGCCCGTCAACAATTTCAACATCGACAGGCAAGAGACCAGGCAAATGAGGAGAAAAAGTGGCTGATGGTTACGTTACAAGATCCTGCCGAATTCTCATCTCAGACGCAGAATCGAGATGTGTGGAGCAAAGAATGTGGGTCTCACAAAGCTTGGCTGACATATTTCATGAATGTTGACAAGCCGACTTTAACATAGCCGTGAAAGACCTCGTCAGAGAAAACTTTATATTTATGCTTGTACGTGGACTTGTTCTTTTTGTTTTCTGTAAAGGACTTGATGGAGGCTACGCATCAATAGTTAACAAGTGAGAGTGCTGCTGGTCAAGAACATCGTCAATTCTACCCATTTGACAGTTATCCATATATCGCCATACTTGATCCATTAACGGGTATTTCATCTTCCAGTAGTGATTTTGCAGGGGTCCGTGGCGCAGTGTAGGTCGCTCATCGCATCATGACGTTAGGCGAAAGATTGAAGATTTGGTCAGAAAGGATAGAGCCCGATGAATTCATCATCGAAGGTACGACTACCTGACTGTCACCAAACGATGTTGGGAGACGTCAGACGGGATGGTAACGCTGTAGAAAATGCTAGTGATCGATTTCTTGGATAGTGGAGGCCGAGTCGCTGCAGCCAAACCAAAAAAGAAAAAGAAGGTACACAAGGGATTTGCAGAAATGGTTTTGATAGGGCAATGACTAGACGCATAAGATAGCCATTGAGTGAACTATCAGAAGAGGAGCAACTTGAAGCGGCTTTACGAGCGTCACTTGGTCAACCACTGCCTGGTGATGATGAGGATGAAGATTCAACTGGATTTACTGCGCCCCCTTCAACGATGAATGGTCAAGCGCCGGAGCCGCCGTCAATATGTATTAGCACATCATTACATGCCGTAGCTGCCAAGGCAAGAGAGAATGGCGCTCCAGTTACTGGTATGCTCCCTGGAGTATCTCCAAGCTGCCCAGGCCCCCTGGCTAACTCGGCGTCTTCCAGCATTTGATGCCGTCTCTCCAATCAAGCGAGACGAGCCAACGACAGGTGATATAACGAGAGTACAAATTCGATGTCCAAGTATGTTCAGCACTATCGTTTCGAGTATATTTGTGATGGTTAGCGTTGGGCATAAGCATTAAGAATCTAGATGGAGACCGTGTTGTTCGAAAATTCCTGAAGTCGGATCCTGTACGGCATATCTTCGAGTACGTCAAGTCGTCCATACCTGGTGGTGATAAACCATTTGAGGTGAGTGGTTCCCGGAATACATTGTTTATGCCTCACAGCTGATGGCACCCGACCTGCTAATTCGCTAGATTTTCAACGTTCGAGATCCGCTCAGTAAGAAATTGGACCAGACTGTCCATGGAGCCAATTGTGTCTCTGCTGCTTTAACAATGGACTTTCTCTAAATTGGTGTCCAGCTTTGTTGATGATTGTGGGCATATGGCGAGTAGGGTGTGATTATTCAGTTGGTATATGCTACAGAGAAGCACGATGGAAAAACATATTGCGGATCCTATTGTACAGTATAAGAAATCTTTTATTGCTTGCTTTCATCTAGTGGTTTCATTTTGCGCCACTTATATATAGACACACCCGCTCTGAGTTCGTTCCTCGGAATGAATATAAAGTAGGCAGGAACTGACATATCCGAAATTCAGCAAGGAACCCCCAAATCATTGATATGTAGGGTGATGTGTAGGCCCGGTTATGGGCCGGTACCATACGTTGCAAGGTGTCCGTTTTTCCTTGAATGTCTTTCATTTCATGCATAAGGGATCGCTTAGTGTGTTGCAACCGCAGCATTTCCAGTGGAGCATTCCCTGTCGATTCCCTTGCATACCAAAGCTATACCTAGCTATAGACTGTCCTTCCACTTCAAATGGAGGAGCTGCTTGTTAAACGGAAGAAGCCGGCTGCCCGACGTAGACCAAAACCGAAGACTGATGCTATCGAGGAGCTCCTTGTTCCGTCCGTAGTCCAAGAGCAATCCCCTGCTCCGGTGTGTTGTGCCTTGGCCTTGATGGCCATACCATTATCAGAGTTCTGACTAGCATTCCTATAGCCCGAGACGATGCAATCTACAATCTTACATGCTTCTACATCAACGCTGATCAAGGCCCCAGGCCCATTATGTGGTCAACTGACCGGTCCCCTGAACTATCCACATTTGGAAGCACTGCGATCACCCGAAGCCAATGTCGGGGCAGTGTCTTCTGTATATCCAGATATAAATCAAGCTCATGACATTATATCCTACACCACTTCAGTATGCAATCATGATCGCCACTGTGTCGGCACAGCTTAGCTAACCCCGCCACTCATGGACATAGAATTCAAAATGGACAGCCTTGAGGGAGGATATGCCCGTCGCACATGCACTATACCCACCTGCACCTGCAATAGCCCAATCGCTCATAGCTACTCCCACCGCACCACCACTGTTTACTGACTTACTAAATAACATGACGCCAAATACTACCACACGCGCCAAACTCCAAGCACTGCCAGAGGCTGCTCTAGATACTATTTATATCAACGACCAGATGGCGCTGCATCCGCAAGTGAGTGCTGTAATTACCAACAACTTACCTTGGAACCAACTCGCCATTACCACAGCTTGTTGATGAATTTAGAGGCCAGTGTAGTAATATTGTGAGCGAATTCGCTTCTCGTGTTCGAGAATACGAGCAAGGCTTCATTCAAATCCAGCGAACCAAACTCAACCTTCAAACATTAAAAGCCCGAACAAAGAGTGCCGCTGCCCGTATGTGGACGCTGAAAAAAGATACGCATACAGTAGAGGCAACATGTAGTGACGGTGTAAGCCTGTCTCATACATATGCTTCCGAAGTAGCTGTATATAGTGAATCTGTGGCTGTAGAGTTGACTGATGCATTAACAGAAGCTCGTGAAGAGCAGTATCAGAAGCTAACACATTGGGCCTTTCAAGGCAAATTAGCAAAACTGTGGATTCAAAATACCATTGATGAATTTCTCGCGCAATCACCCCTGATATCAGCCGGCACTTCGACTAATTTGATTAGAATCTTCACCGAAGGCGCAAAGCCGGACTCAAATGGCGATTATGGCCAGCTCAAGCATTACTTGAATGTGCTATTCTACTTTGAGAGGCGAAATAATGGCCTGATACCAGGGACTTGGCGACCCGAGTCCCCTGGTCGCAGTAGTACCAATCATAATCATGATCGTAATGACAACGCATCACCTGTAGACGCTGAACTGTATCAAGATACAAGTCACTCGGTCCTTGTACGAGATATCCGAGGCTGGATAACCCATTTGATATCAGCCTTATTGACTATTTCGGGACCACTAGAACACAAGTTCATTCTCCTTCATGCCTTGAGATGTGAAGGAATCGCTTCTTGGGGAGCTTCATTCATTCAATGGCCACTTCCCATTCCATTTACCAATGTCTACCAAGATCACTATTTCGTGGCTTTATCGGCATTGTTAGGTCCAGTCGAAGAAATCGAAGAGGAACTTGAAATTCGAAATTTTGAGGACTTACAAGTTAGGGAGAGTTTGAAGAAGTTGGAGGATAGCGATTGGGTTGTCATAGATGAATCGGAAGCTCATCCAAACAATGGCAGTAGGACAGTAGGACCTATAGCGCTGACTGAGGAGGATTACTTGGTTCTTTTGGACCAATTCAATTTCTATGCAGTGTACCAACTCCTGCTACAACATCATATCAACGTAAATACCATGTACGGGTCGTCCTCAGTTTCGGACCCCATGGAGGCCGGTTTTAGTACGTCTACACAGCTACCCAATCCAATCATCAAAATGTTTGCGTCGATACATGTCTTATCCAATATCCTTATGAGAGCATTCTCGACCTTCCCAGTCTCCCAGTATTCCCATGTAATTAAACGAATAGGTCAAATTCTCGTAAACACATCAAAACAAACCGGAGATGCACTGGTATCACTACTGGCTCAATATGAGGAGATGTACGGAAATTCACGCGTGGCCGATGACATAATCATTGTGAAGGGGTATACGACAAGCATACAATCAGAAATGGATTCGTTCATGATACGAATAGTAAAGAGACTACTTGCCGTTGGTGGCATTGGGGTGTACCAATTCTTGTCCTCACTACCAGTTGATTACTGTTCGGCATCGGCTCGCGTAATCATAGTTAATGGGGTTTTGAAAGACAGTTGGTCAAGACCTCGAACTGGGTCCAGTAATAGCTCAGCGAAAACAACAGATGCGCAACAACAACTACTAGCACTGATGGGTGAATCCTCGGCACCAGAACAGATTCTGTCATCTTCCCTGCTACACAATCCTAATGAATCGGTACACCTTCTCACATTTCTAACCACTTTGGCTCTTGCCACCGGTGATGGACTGAGACGACGAGTACATTCAGTACAAACTGCCACTTTGACCATGATAGTACAAAACGCGATTTTCAGTACCTGCTATTTAGATGTAGAAAATAGAGAGGCATTGAGTCGTACTGGCAGAGATTTGCTGGGAACCTTGTGTAGCTCTAGGCCCGAATTGATGTCACCATTGTTGGTATTGGTTAGAAACCATTTTGGTGAGGTGGGTGGTACGGGTTTATCGTTGTTCAAGACTTTACCACTGAAAATGTGGAGGCCTAATGTAGAGGACCTCGACATTCTTCGTAAGTTGTAACTGGAATGAACCCTCGCTATTTCGTGCTTCTTGCGTATTATTCTTAAATTAAGCAAACTTGCGATAGAGAGCATGCTCAAGGATCCAGTAGGGAGCAGGAAATTCTTCTTTGCCAAATATGTTCTGGGTGCCCTTAACTGGGGTGTGGAGGATCCGTCAAATCCAGCTAGTGAATTGGCAATACCAAGAACTCTTCATAGGTTTATAGCATTAGCAATATCGAATATTTACCTGGATCGACAATCGGTACGTGATGCTCGGTCGTCTGTAATGGCTGCTGCATCAACGGCTGCCTCAGCGGCTGTTCGTGGTGTAGCAACGGTAGCACCAGTGCCATCTTCCATAACCTCATTAACCACCAACTACGACGCCGAGTTTGCTGAATGGACTTGGGCCTTTTTAGTAGGTTTACAATTATATCAACGGCCTTCGTCTTCATCACCAGACGTGTATTCACTGGAGACGCCAAGCAATTCTACGACTGCATCCATACGAGCCGGTTTCCGACCTTTCGAACCTCTTGACTCCCCATATCTAGCCACTCATCGTGGAGCTATAAAGACCTCAGCTCTAGCAGCTTATATAGTGCTTGCTGTGTCTGAAATTGGGCACCGTTGGGAAGTATTTTCAAAGGATGGGTGGACGTTGTTGAGTGTATTAGTTTCTTGCGGTAGAGCGGAACCAATATTGAAGGTAGCAAGTGATTTTTTTGTTACTTTCGCGGCTAGTCGGGGAGAGACGGTTTTTGATGATGCCGAGTTCTTGAAGTTTTTTGGAAACTTTTTCAAGAGGTAAGGCACGCATATTTGGATACCATCAGTCATTTCTTACCATGACAAAAAACACGTAGCTACACAGCCAAGGGGGAAAAGGCTGATGCGGACGCTCGACAGATCCTGGATCAATTTTTCAGGAGGGTTGGCCCGAACAATAAACCTCCATACTGGCAGGTCATATCTGATACTACCGATCCCACCATTTTGGTCAGGTTTTGGATGCGAGCTATCTTCGCTGATCGAGATTGGATTTATAATCGATCATCGCTACGTCTGTTGGACGTCATGTGTAAAGCATCTTTTGCATTTGGTCATCACCAGCATGTGCAGGCCATGTTGTCTGATGAATATAGTCGACTGAGTAACACATACTCGACTGTAGCTAGTGCTGCTTCAAAAATGTCTCCTTGGTACCCTGTTCAATCTGCCAAAGCAGTAGCTGAAGCTGTATACCTAGGGTATCCATCTTTGGTGGTAGGATCTTCGTCAATCTTAAGCCGAACCCGAGCGGAGAAACGCCATTTTTGGTTTGCTGTGATGGGATTGTTAGTGGAAACTCGACGTGAAACCGCCATCCGTAAACGCATTGTGTCCGCAATACGCCAAGGTCGTAACCATAGCGAGGATAAACCAATATCTGCTCTTTCTATATACAAGTGGGTCAGACAAGTGCTAGAAACACCTATAGAGCACCCAGTCACGCCAATCATTTGGCAGGCGCTCTTCTCCTTGTATTTTGAAAAGTCGTTTGATGGCCATTTACCAATGACAGCCTGGGGCCCAAGATACTTCGATGATCAACCGGATATGGTGCATCTACTAGAACGTAGATTGAGTGCGTCTAGTCAGTATTGGAGTGACAAAAGTACTGCCACGCGTGCTGACGAAGTGTCAAATCGATCTCTACCTGAACGATTGATTGCTTTATATAATGCTATGAGTTTATGGCTACGAGAACCAGTCTTTGTTAGTACCAACCATCTGGATCTGAATCAATTTACAGAGGTGCACGTCGTATCGCGATTGAGTGATGTTTTAGGTGGTACTATTCTTGAAGAGGGTGGTGAATTATGGATTGATTATGTCCACATGGATGATTTGCGGTCAGAGCTCAAGTCATCATTTGTATCTGCACAAAAGGCAACTTCAAACACCGGATTAAAATCTCTACCATCCATCTCAACAAAAAACAGACAATCGTCAGCCGCAGATGCTCAATCTGCGCCTCATGTACCACCGGTTTTGACCCTAAGACCACCTTTGATTCAACCACAGTCGTCTTTAAATCCCGAAGTAGTAGAGAGTTCTTTCAAGGGAGATGTTGCCACGCTATTAGAGAAAGCTAATGCTTTCAGAGATTTAGTAGCGTCGGCGGCAGACGGTGATAAGGAGTATGCATCGCATCTCTCGCAATTGTACATACCAGAAACTAAAAGGGGCCGAGCTGAAAAGTCATGTATCTCAAGCTGTCAGAGTCCAGCTGTATTCGAATACCGGTACAGCGATGTACGAATATCAAGCGAAGCTCGTGCTCTCATACGTGATAACCGAGCTCGTGTGGAAGCACTCATGTCTATCGATGGTGTGGAGCCCAAAGTAGTCGTGTCCTCATTACGGTTGGGTCGGATTTTAGAATGGTTGTTGGAGCAGGGATTAGATCACGAAGGCCTAGCTTTCAGCCTATTCTATCATGCTATACAGGCCTTTGAGACAGGGGCGGATGGTTTTCCACCCGCCCTCTTTATTTTGGATCGATTTATCAAAGGAGTAGGACGCAAATTCGTGATAACTAATTTGAATGAAACAGAAAGAGTATTCTCTATGTTGGTGAATCCTGCTAGATGTGCAGAGCTATTAGATGTCTTCAATCCAGCGTCGACGGTAAAAGGAGCTCGATTTGTTGAAATGTATGAAGAAATTGCCTTGAAGCAAGAACTACCCGATATCACCATCTCCATGGTTCTAGGCCATTTCAACATCAAGATTTGGGCTTCGAAATGTACGAGGCATGAGCATTTGTTCATGCTTGAACGCCTCTTTGAAATTTTGGGTGGTAGTGATTATACTGCAGATGATACAGAGTTGATCCAAGCACATCGTAACTCCTTAATTGATTTGCTAACTGTTGATGTGGCTCTAATTATGGAAGCGGCCACACGGATGCTGCAGCAAATTATGTTTGGCAAACTACCACCTAGTATCGTCGCTGCCGTGACTGAAGCCATGACCAAGAAATGGCCACTAGATCACGGAGTGTTGAATACAAACAGCACTGTAGGGAATAGGCTGGGTAGAAACGATTTGCTAGTCTTGGCGAACACTCTAGGCAAAGAAACGACGAACTGCATCTTGGGACTCAAGAGTAGGACAAACTTGTATACTACTCTCTCATCTTATTCGAATGTGCTGTCGGACTTCCTCATTGTAATCTTCTCGTCGGATCATCTCTACTCCATTATGTCGGATGTGCATCTAGATGAACTAGGTGATGCGTTACGACAAGTATGGCTTCCACTTCTTTATATTGCAAAAGAAGATGGTGACTACGTTAGTAGAGGATCATGGAATGCCACATATAATGAAGATGCCAAGCGTATGCAATCGCTGATGGTATCCTTGGCTACCAAAATATTCAGAAATGCTGCAGCGTCCGAACGGCTACCGGATTTCTTATGGTCAATCCAAGCTACTGCTGTATCCGCTGCCTGTCCAATTACGGACCTGCTGTATCGTGAATTGAAGACTGTTTCATGGTCGCAATTCAAAATTAGCTCTAGTATCGTAGGACAGGTTTTAGGATGGCACGCCAACGGACGTTTGCTCCTTGAGGTCCAGCGATTTCTGGCCACTGTTATCAGCGACAATCCCGAGTGGACCTGTTTATCTAGTACCTCTGGAGAACGCATGTCACCAGGCCGTGGTAGTAAAGTGCTTGATACGGTCATGGCATTCACCCGAATGTGCTTTATCTTACTTGAATCCAGCTACGAAGCACATCCGGCACAGTCGAATCGAATAGCCTTGTATACATCTTTAGAAGTAGTATTTAATCAAATACCGTGGTCGAATCTAGCACCAGTGCAGTATCAAGCACTGATTGCTTGCTTGCCAAGTGTATGGTCTGGTGGTGCAGTAGCCTCAACGATCATGGCGGAAGAAACAAGGCAGTTTCCGTCCTTGTTTGCACTCAAACTACTACGGATGATGACTGGGCTGGAGCTTCTTAAAGCCGACAGTGTAGGCAAGGCAGATATGGACGACCTGTATTCCAAAATGTATCAATACGTTGAATATGTATTGGATGTGGTAGCTGAGGCCATGAAATCTAGTACGATCCAAAAAACGTTTGTACCGTCTCAGTTCCACACCATAGTCATCGAACTTGTCTCATTCGTGCAATCTACGCCAGCACAAGGATCCGACGCGCAGTGTCAAGTGTTGAAACAGACATACCAACGGATCTTTGCCTTGCTCAATGCATCAGAACGATCAACCGAGGTATTCGAGTCCCTGTGGAACGGTGTTCAAGCCCTGGAACGCACATCATCGAATCCACTGCTATTGTTATCTACAACGTGTGCCACTCTAGCATCAGTAGAGCATATGGCGCAGTTAGTAGAAATATGTATAGAACGATATCTCAGTATCAACCTGGCCGAATCTGGAGATGTAGCATGGGCACAAATAGGATCCAGCCTAATCATACCAGAGTTGGATGCAGAGTCTTTTACCAGAACGTGTCTTGTGAATGGGCTGGCTCTTACATTGCATGCCCAAGCGGTGCAAAGGCTATCTCAGCATCTGCTACCAGCATCGTTTACTTTGGCATCGTCTCCCAGATGGATTTCGGAGCCCGGCCGGCTATCAGTCACCGCAAACGCAACCGCTCTACGGACGGTGGTGGCTACTGGCGAATTAGTCGCATCATGGATCGCATCGCTTCGCGTTGACGCGGTGGGACAAGGGAAGGATGGCAAGATGTTTATCCTGCTGCATCTTTTTGTTCACCTGTTGTCAGCCGAGCTGTCGTGCGCCGCCGGCATGGCTCCCAACCACTCTAAACTCGTATCCGCCCTGCCTCCCGTCGCGGTGAGCATTGCCGTATGCGTGCATCGCTATGCGCAGAGACTGACGTGCATATCCAATGCAAACAGGACGCGTTGGCTCGGTGGGGTGAAGACCGGGCCTCGTCAGGGCTGTGGGCTACATTCGGGCTTGGCGCCAAGTCGCGGCTGTCGGTAGAGTTACGTCTCTTTGCGCGATGCTGCGCCGTGTTCATTGCTACGCGCGGCATGGCCTCCTCCGCCGCCAGCATATCGGCAACGGCGATCCTGCTAGCTCCCACATCAGTGGAGGATACCAGAGCGAGGCTCGTCTCATCGGTAGCGGATCTGACCAAGGCAGGGGAATACGATCATTTGCGAAGTGTGGTTGAGGCTGCTGTCCTCATATTGCAGGACTCTGGAAGAGGGTTCGAGGGCTTGGAAGACATGGTTGATTGTGTTGGCAGGGCCGTATTTGTAGATGATGTGAACAGGGTTTGTAAAATGATAAAGCCTTGACGCATCCGGCCCTGCAGCATTTCGCTCATAATACATATGTACAATACATCAAACGAAGCCTACGCAATGAATGGATTATCGACACGAGAGGAATGCAACAGGATAGCCCTCGTATGGGCGTATGCTATGGCCAAGGCCCAGGTCCGGATCCATAGCTTGGCAATACACCACCTCCGCCAACAACAATGGTATCAGTGAGAGCCGTCGATCGCTTCACCCTCCGCATTTCCTCAGCTTGGGCCAGCACCCTATTCATAGGGGGAACCCCCATCGCACCCCATTCAGACATGCAGTTCAAACTTGGTCCATGGTCACTGCCCATACCCTGGGGATTTGGATGGTGGCCACAGTCCGCATTCGCAGTTCCACTAGCCAGGTGATACGGCTCAAGCGTCGGGAACGGAAATGCAGCAGGCTTTCGTTTTGACGACGCATCCAAGAATACATTGCGTAATCGCGCATTCATAGAGATGTAGGGCGAGTTTGCCTGGCCACGGTCATATGAGGGATGTGGGGCCCCGCTATTGTCGTTTCGACCATGGACAGCGGGACGCCCATGGGTGTCATCACTTGGAAGGCTGGACATGGAGTTGGTGCGTGTTGAGATCCGAATGGGTCGTAGGGCGGGGTGATGCATGTTAGATGCCACCGCAGCGTTCGGTGGTGGAAATGCTGTATTATGGAACGCGGGTGACTCCATCATGGATTGGTTTGCGTGTGATGCAAAGTGGGGTGCGGAGTCACGACTGGGATGAGTGGATGCTTCGTGCAGTCCTGGCGCTGACGACAAGGGCGACTTGGATGCAGGTGGTGCTTGCTCCATGCCCCAGCGTCTGACTATTTCTTGGCCCACCTCGTCTGGCGTACTCATTCGTATTCTCTTGACTGAATCTTCTACTGTTGCCAGGACCCTTCCAAGGTAGTCATGACGGCTACCATTGCCATTGTGCCGGTTCATGGCTGTTCGTGCTTGTTTCTTTTGGATTTCGCATGGTGATGAATGAGTATGCATGGACACAGTTTGATCTATTGCCATGGTGTCGGCCGGCGCAGTACCAGATGATATCTCATCTGTTTCGCAGCTGATTACGCCAAGAGGCGCGGATGTTAGGAACAAGGATTGAAAACGCACAGATGGTGTGCGGGCCAACAGCAAGCGTACCCAGAGGAACTCCCGCTGTCCAGGTCAAGGAACATGCCACCATTGTTTCCAGTGCTATCGCTACCGTCTCTGGTCGCTGCACTCATGACTGACTCGGTATAGGACGAAGGCGAGTCATCTCTCTCCCATCTCCGCTTTATTCCTCGTGCTACATGGTTGGAGGCGTAGGTCGTGCTAGTACTAGTGCTAGGACTAGCAGGCGAGGATATCGAGCCTCGTATATGTATAGGCAGCCAGGCAGGAACATCCATGTGTGGTTCGCTTGATGAGCTTGGTGAGCTTGGTGAATGTGGATTGGCGAGAACACGATGCCACAGAGGCCCCGGTTGATAGTTCATGTAGGCTGTACGGCCAGCATGGTCCAACGGGATGTCCGAATTACTATTCGAAATCAAAGTGTCACCAGCCGGCAGGTCTGGATGTTGGACTCCGTAATGAGACTAGGGCATTCAAGTCATAAGGGCGGTTGGGTGCTTATTAGATACCTGATGGGCGGGCCCGCGCCTCTTGAGTATACCATTGTGGAGTCGATGAGTAGCAAAGTGATTCTGGCTATGCGACTGTTATAGTCGGGTTGACGTGGACGGTAGTTATAGTAGGCTGATATGTATGTATCGCTGGATGCATACGCTGTATTGATGGATGGATGCGATGTGTAGTCTTGTTGTGTCGAAATCATGCACTGGAAGACCAAGTGCCACATCGCGACACATGTCACGCAAATGTGTCTTTTCGCTGGCAGTGTTGCGGTCTCTCACAGCGACGACCACCTTACGCCACTGGATCAGACGGGACGGGCGCTGACCATATGGTACATAGGAAACGCGACGACGAGTGCTCAGTACTATGCCTCATGAACACAACATGTCGGCTCCTTCTCTACAACCAGCTCAAAGACAATGTTGTGAACATTAATTGCTTTTATACCTGATGCACACAATATGTCAGCTAGTGAATAGAGTGCAATCAGTATCAGAATACAATAGAATATCATCGTATATCCTTTGCTTTTACATACCTTCTCCTTCTCTACAACCAACTCAAAGTTAATGCTGTGAACGGGTTCGTAGAGCGAGGGGAAGTTCGTAGGCCCATACCAGCACACACACACCAATAATTATACACTACACTCAACACTCTGCATATCTGAAGCCTCCGAAGAACGGTACTCCGACGAGCAAAAGAGACTGAAGGGGGTTAACTCCCAAAGATATTGCATGGGTGCTAACTGCGAGTCAAACCATATTTGGCCACGGCGCTGTTCCGCTGGCAATGTATGACTATGATGATAATATAAATTTAATATACATTTAGTGTCTGGCCTGATTCCGCATTCCGTTTCCAGACTAAGCAGGCGAGGATGTAGTGCTGCCCATTATTCCTATCGCCTTGGAGGTACAGTATTCCAACTACTAACACTTGATGGTGTCACTCTGTTCCGAAAGTGTTCCTAGTTGGTACCGGTCGTCTCCAGCTGGTACAGCTCCAGCAACCTAGTTTGATCAGATGTCTGATTTTGATCGCTGCTTGACATCAACAGATAAAATGATTGATCCTATATGCATGACTGTCCAATAATCAGTGGACATTGTTGCGCGGGGGATGAGCAAAGTGATGGAAGTGATGGATCTTTATGCTGAGAAACCTGTCAACTAGAGACAAGGTGTCGCGCGATTGATCCCGCGTAACACTGATGAAAATGAAATGGGAACGCGCCAAACGCGTCAAGACCAATGGCCCGTTCTTATCTCTGCTGTGGGTCGACACTACCTATTGAAACTAATATTAGCTATTAGTTTCACTAACGCAATTATATATCTCATATCTAGTTTTGTTGCCAAGTGTTAAGTAGTTGTTGCGAATGTTTCAAGTGTATTCGCCTTGTCAACTATTTATCATAAGTTTACAAAGCAATGAGAGGGTGCGGTCAACCCATAGAGCTACGACCCCGCACGTGGCCAAGTACCACCGGATAGACGCGGAGGGTGTATCCCAACACCAAGAATGCTAAGTACAAAATACAGAATGAATGAACTGGATCAAGCTTCCATTGTCCTAACATCTGACCAACCTCACGGAGCTTTTTTTGGGGGGCACATTGATCTCTCTCGTATTGGGCTCACGTACCAGACGCGACTCAAGATTGTGAGGAGCATAAAACCTCTACCACCAAGTCGCGAGGCAGGTCTATGTATGAATACTCGAAGACGACTATAGACGAATAGATGTCAGTTCACCATATAATAATAAAGTCTATATATAATAATAACTTATGTACCTGTAGACGAATAGATGTCAGTTTTTATATGATCGATGCATCTTCAATACAAACATTTATCCATCCATCCATCCATCATTACAAGGACCCATATGTACAATATATATATACATCCCATGTATACATCCATA
>QEAN01000194.1:0-11048 GCA_006535955.1 Synchytrium endobioticum | reverse complement strand
ATCTTGACGTTCTCAGGATGGGCATCTTGGGAGACCGAGCCTGTATAATTCAAAATTCACGTCACTGGCAAGCCCAACTTACAAAATGTCTGGACGCAATGTACTTACTGACAATGTACTCAAACATCTCCTGCAACTCTGACCCACGAAATTCATCCAAGAATATACTAGTAGGCAACACATGCACAATAACATTGAAAGCTAACAGCAAAGCTCTGCGTAGCTGTCCCGCGTTTTCAGTTGTACGATCCGGCAAGTATCTTAATGCCCATGAGAACTCAAACATGTTACGTGCGACTTTGCGTGCTTCAATACAATTGTAGGAGCAGTATGTTATCATAGAGAGTGTTGTGATGTAGCGGTTTAGGAGGAGGGTTGATGCTGCCCCTGAGACGAACGAACCTCTATTGGCTCAAGGTTGTGAGCATCGAACGAGCAACAAAAAAGAATAGTTCCATCTAGCACTGCGTTCACTCTCTCAACACCTGCAACATACCCTGAAAAATTGAATTTGCCCAACAGCGAGAAAAAGAAAAATCCGGCAACATCCGAGAATCGGTTCTTCAGAGGCTCTACCCGCTTCATTAACAAGCGCTTTGATATTCGTCTGGTATTCGACAAGATTCGTTGTGAGATAACATCCACTTTGTCCGAAATGGATTGCTGCTGCATCTGTTCTCGCAGCTGACCTCTCCCCATCGTTGATTCTTCAGGCTACGTTACGAGAGATAAGTTTCGAAAGACATCAGCCATTATACTGATATTTTTCGCTGTAGACGTGAATCAAAACCAACATGCCTCTGGTTCAATATTGGACAGTTGACGCGCCGCAGCCGTAATGGCAGCAAGTACAATCATACGCTGAGTCAGATTCAGATTCTTGTCATAGAACTCGTTCGTCAGATACCTAGAGAGCGTAACGACATTATGTGACTGCACAATGAGATTCCAAGGACGTGCAGCTACTTACGAAACAACCTGGAATGGTGCTCTAATGGTCAAGGCGACAAGTACATCCATTCTACTCCCTTCAAACCCATCCAACTCGTATGTATCTTGCAAATGTAGAGCAACAGTCGCCAGTTCAACCGCCAAGTCGGCTGATGCAAATACGTTATATTTCTTGTTGACGGTCGTTTTTGCACAGCTTTAAACCCAACCTACCTGTTTCGCGTTGAGTAGCTCTTTCAACTAATTTCTTGAGTGCTTTGACTGCCACATCAATCTTCTCCGGCTCATCAGACTTCAGGAAAGTTATGGCATCCCGTAAATATCTGGGTCGATTCATGGATTAAAACAGCACGATGAGCCATTGATATGAAAACACACAACGGGCACTTACACTGGAGCTTTGACCTTAGATTCTGACACGTTACTCTCGTCTGGCATAGCAAATGGTTCGAAACCATAATCGTCTTCATCATCTACAATCTACATATGTGAGCAGACAGGTTTGAATGATCGATGGCACCGATTTACCAGAGTCAGGCGCATGTCTTGGTAATAACGTGATGTGACTTGTGGACGAGGTTGGCAACCCTGATGCTGCGAGGTGTATCAACGCTCGAAATAAACGCAAACGCTTAGCATGATTACCTGCATACACTTTGTCCGTGCCGTGTATATGCTTGACTGGCTCCCTGACGGCTGAAGCGGACATAAATACTCCGAGGTTTTTGTAGTCAACTTTCTGAGCTAGGGACCTCAAAAATATGACTTCAGGTGTGCCTGGTATTTCAAAGTTCAGATGGATTTCTGAATCGACAGCTTTCGTCATGCACTCAGCTGTGACCTGCAGGATGGCCGCATTGTTGATATTTCGGAGCAGCGACAGTAAAAACGGCGGCAGGTTTTTACACACCATTCCAAGTTGACGCACAGTTACATCCGTTGCATTCAAGTATGCTTGTAATCCTTCCAACAAAGATATGACTGCTGATTTGAGTTGTACCGGTGACAGGTAGCTCATACACAGGAGGATGGCCTGTGTCACATCTAAACTTGAGAACATCAGAAATAATCTGCGAAAGAAAAGACAGCTTGAAAGCGATATGCTCACAGGTGAGTTGAGGAATTGTTGCATCCTTGACAAACGTGACGTGAGTCCACATACTCAAAAGTAATTTCAAGAGAGATTCCAACGAGCCTTATGACCAAAAGTCAGGAGATTATATCGGCTAGAGTCAAAGCAGCTTATTACCCGAATTGATACGGCTCCAGGTATGAATCAAAACTCTCAGCGCACTCAAATCAAATACTCTGACTAGCATATACTTTTGATTCATGAGATAACCAAATGTCGCTGGTTTGTCGACAACGAGATTGCCAATTAAATTATACAAGATGGTGGAGTACAAGACTACACCAGACAAGTCTGGATCTATTGGCGACGGACGGTCAATTACACTGAATGCATTGTAAATGAGGGCCACATACGCGGTGATGCCGTTGAAAGTTGTGTCTTCTCATAAACGCTCAAATAAGATGACAATAGTCTGTCGGCTTCTGTCGTGGAAAGGTTTGCAATACAAGCTTGGAAGGTTTTCCAATATGACGAAACGTTCAGCAGTTGAGGCCAACGTTCCAACCACGGCTTGATCATCGAATCTAATACAAAGCAAGGCGGTAAATTTGCAGTTCCGTCCGGCACGTACTTTCAAAGTTGAGGCCTACCACTGTGACCCAGTCGACAAATACGGCCTATTAGATTCGATAAAGCTCGTACAGATTCATCATTTGGGCCTACGGATACCACGGTATCAGATTAGCAGTCATGACGAAGCTTTAAGAGGAGATGTACCCCCTGGATTTTGTGACCACGACATGACGAGTTCCTCTATCTGACTCCCCAGCATAGCAAAGAAGTTCCTAGGGTAGTTTTAAATGAATGGAATTCATAAGTCACGATTTTTCAAGTCCAATCTTACTCGGGAAAGAAGAAGGCGTCAGTACGAGTTGTGAAGATATTGCTGACACGATCAGGTATGGAGCACACCAGAGCGTCGTAATCCATGGCCATAACAACTCGCTTGTTGTTTACTAGGTGTTGAAAGCAGACAGCAACACCATGGTGTTTGAGCAGGTCGTGCAATAAGTCATTAGCGGTCCGTAGTACTTCAAGATGCTGGTGTTTTTCGGATATAAAAGCAACTAGTACAGATAGGGATGTAGATAGTATCCATCCGTCTGTGTTACTGGATGGTATAAAATATGGTCTGAACAGATCCTGTCGTTCGGCTTCAGATAATCTTGGTAGAGTATGAAGCACCACACTCTCTAAGAGGAATCGTAAATGGCGTGATAGTTTATGTTCTAGAAATACAGCTCGTATGGATTCTAGTTTGTCATGGTGCTTGGTAAAGTAGTAAGAATCGTTCGCCGGAGCTCCAGATGCGATGGCGCTTGGATCTCGTAACAGATAGGCCAGCGGCTCTAGTAGTGCTCGCTTGCGGATGAGCAGGTTCTCATCCTGTAGATCTCTTGTCACCACGGACAGTATCAGAGAGACCTCCTCCATCGTCTAAGGATGCCACGCGATGCCTATAATGCTCCAGGATGATCAAGACTCGGGGATGGAAAACAATGAACAATTCAAAGACCTACTACGCCATTGCTATGTACGCCCGGGTATTATGACAACTATATATGGTATAGTGACTATGCAGGCTGATGAAACCGTAATCAACGTGTCAGACAGTGACGCAGAGGAGACGAATACCCGATATATAACGACGGAACGAAAGAAACGGAAGGCACCCATGTCCATCGCTGGCGCAACCAAGAAGAAGACTGCCCACAGAAGGCCACCCATAAAGTCCACCCTTACTCAAAAACCCCTCTCTGCCCCATCGGTGCCATCAAATCAAAAGGTCATTGATCTCGACGATGATGGTGAATTCGAGTTCTTCAATCAGAATAAGAAGGAGACCAAGAAGACGAATGCTAGTTCAAGTACGGGCATGCCTAGTAAGCACCACAAGGAACCTGTCAACACGTCCCGTACTGCCTCGAGGGATGAAGTTCACGGTGCGCATTCACACAGAGCCCGCCAGCATCACGAGATTTGACTAGATCACGCAACAAATTGATAGAGGACAAGATCCATAGTCCTAGCAGTAGCAGTTCTTCTGATTCTGAAAGTGACGATGAGCGTTCATATACTCACTGTGACAAGTCAAACCAATTGGTCGGTCGTGCGCCTCAAAAGCGGGGCAAGAGACGTAATCTCAAAAGGTACTATCGTGCATCGGAGTCGGGCCGCTGACATGCTGACATGCTGACGTCTGACTTGACATCATCAATGTAGCTGCTCTCCTGAAGCTGCTGTCGTTTCAGCTGACAAATCTTCCAAACGCGACCAGACGAAACCCAAATCCATATCATTATCCGACTCCCCCGAGCCAGAACCTGAAAGAGTATCAGCAGCAGATGCAGCTACACTACGAATGGTTAGACAGAAAGTCGCGTGGGTATTTCGTTCGACACACGAAAGAGGCGACAAGTCACATTCAATGACCTCACAATGTAGCGAATCATTCAGTGCATTTGTGTCAGATGTGAACGGTAATGATGACGTAGTAGAGGTAGTTACCTCATTGCCCGAGTTTGAGCTAGCACCGGAAGTAGCTAGTCTCTTATCTAACAGAGTGACTGGCAACAAAACGGGATCGTATTTACCTGCAGTTTCGTCTATGTCATCCGCCTCATCAAACGTGATTACCGTGGACGATGAAGGAGAGACGAAAGCGCAAGTCATCATCAAAGTATCTTGGACGACGGCTGACAAGAGGACGGGGAGTTGTAAATTTAAACTAAATAGTGTACGTGTGACGGATTTGCCGATTAGAACCTTCCTAGAACATGCAGGTTGTTGAAACGGCTCTGTATACCCAATAGGTCGATACTTTCGAGATAATGATGGATTCGGTAGCCGGACAAATGCAAGTGCCAGAAACAGGCGAGGCTCTCCGAAGGGCGTACGATTTTAAATATAATGGAAATCTCAAGCTGTTGCCTTTCGGTACTCCTGAATCACTGAAAATGCATCTGGGATCTGGAAAAGTGCAAATAGGTATTTCTTTTATTCCTCTAGTACTCCGGCTTCGTTACTTACGACTTACCCGCATCGTTTGTTCTACACAGACGTAATGCCAAGGAGTAGAGTATCGATACTAGACGAGCAATTCAAGTCCAATGCAGATGGTGAAGCAATTATCGCTGATGAGGATACTGCGAAACACGACGAGGAAGAAGGATCAAAGATCTTGATAAATATTGTGTTTGGAACAGGGGCGAAGGATTATTTTAAACTTAAGGTCAAGCAGGTGTGACATAGTTGCTCGACGTGTTATAAAAGTCCGTCTTGTCTCACATAGTAACCAAATAGGCAACACAAATTTCAGCATTGATGGATAAAGTGACCGAAAAGAGCAATAAAAAATGTGTAGGGATCACGCTCGATGGCGATATGGTAGATCCCAGTAGTCCAATCAGTATGTTGGAGTTGGAAGATGGTGATTCGTTGGAGGCGAAACTTAAATGAATAGCCATGAATTCAGTCTCTATCTATACTTTTCCTTAGTAGTATATAATATCTTAAGCTCTTCGACGTAGCTCTAGTCACAACGTATATGAATCTGAAGTGGCTGATTTCACCTTAGTATGTGTAATATCTCATTCCTTCCACAAGGCCCAACTATATTAAACCAGTCGTGTATGTTAAGATTCTGGGACTAATAGTCTATATCTACAAAGAATGAGAGCGCGGAATCGAAGAGAAAAACGCAGAAGACTGTATGTGTAGTGACATGATGACGTGGCGATAAAGTCCCTGAGAAATGGGTAAGGGGCTAGAGCTTTGGAATAAGTAGACCCTTGCTGATTTGGCCAGTTCCCGATGCAAGATACAGCAGTGCGAATGGCTATTGTTGGACAAAAACCCGAGTAAGTACGTTACGGAAGGAGGAATGCGATTATAAAAGCACTCACATGAAATGTCCATCCAAACAATATCCATTTTCCACCTGGTAGCTATTTAATTTGAACGAAGCGTGAGTCTGTGGTTTGATGCCAAAGGCGTCACCTCGCGCAAATTCGAATATGATACAAAAATCCAAGTAACTTGCATTCTCATCACCAATCAAACCAAGCTCTTTGAGAAAGAGAATAATCAACGCTATTATCACGGTTGACGCTAGAATGTGGGGGTAGCAATGTTCGTCGATGCTTCCCATCCTGTACACGACATCCATCGCTTTTTTGGCTGCATGCATAACTGAACAATCAAAGTACGTACGTATAGGAGTTCCCTCGAAATACGTAACCTTCCCACTTGCATCCTGCTTCATTTCAGCTGTCGCATTATATCTGGCTAATCTAGATACTCCACAGTTCACAAAGTAGAGTAATATCAGAACATCAAAGAGGCCTTGTAAACCGACACCAAACCTGCATTTCGATATCATCAGCACAGGATATCCGGTTTGTGCAAAAAGGTCACATACCCTAGCACAGCGGGAGCAACCCCGAATGAAATAACATCAGCTAAAGAATCGAGCTCTTGGCCCAACAGCGATGCCGTCCTGCTCCACCGCGCTACTCTTCTACATTGACCGTCGAGTTCAGCTCGTAACCGGCAGATTTTGCCAACAGGAACGTTGCATACCCATCAAGCACATCAAACAGCAGAGCAAGGGGGAGCAAGGATATAGCCGCATATAAATGAATCGGGTTCTGGGTTACTACATATTTCAATGTGCAGAATATAGATGTTGACCCTGATGCGGAATTACAAAGGGTTATGGCATCTGCGATTGTGAATTCTCGGATTGTTGTTGTTCCTCTAAATTTTGGGCAAGGCCATGTTGGAGTTGTATGTATTTTAGGTAGCAGTTGATGGTAAAGTGATTTGATGGCTGTTGAGACAAAACTCGGCAAGGCTGGTGTTGAAGGCGACGTACCTTGATGGTTTCTTGGCTGGTGCCATTGTTTGACTGAGTGCTGTTGTATTCATGTACTCAATATGAATGTCGGCGACGTATGTGATAACTGCTCGTATTACTGTGCGTTGCGAGAACGTTGGACAGTCGGAACAAGAGGACATGCAACGTGATGTATAAATAGAGACGCGTGAAATGCTACATAGCTACAACGATACACATTCACTTTACACTATTGCTGTTTCCGTTTGCCAAGATACTGTTTGACTAGATTATGACCTTCCTCAGCTACAAACAGCTGCCTGGCTGTCTCGTTACTCCATAAGAGAGAGCCCAGTTTATGAGCGTATTCACAAGTCTGCCGCCAGTCATCGGTGGTTGCGAAACCTGAGTACAGACGTCCTACTCCGCGTTTTACCGTGAACTAAGGGACGCGAATGCATATACGAACCAAGTTAAAATTACCTTTGTACATTCTAAGTCTGCTGCGTTCTTGCTCCCATAGTCTTATTTGATCAACAACAGTTGGTGGTAGCACTGGTGCCTAAAGCTCAGGAAGCGATGTTACTGTGCTCGATAGTAGCAAAACGCCGATGGAATCTACAGAACAGCGCTCGCTTGATTCGCGACAACGCACCTGCTTCATCATCTCAGGATGCGCATGACTTTGAAGATAGGAGACAATCTAGAATTGAACGACTACAATCAGCATATAGTATACTGTTTCAACAATAACGAGAATGTAATTAGTACCTGATTGGCGGTTATACCATTCTCCAAAGCCCTTTTCACACTATTCCTATCGATAACGCCAACCACCATATTGGAAAAACGAGCTTTGAGCTGAACAAACAATCCAAGTATCGATATTTGAAGTGGCGAACCTGCAGTACATGTGCGGATAGGTTGGCGCAGTGAAATTGCTGTCTCATTAGGTGCACAACATAATGTGTGTTTATTGCCGCACCATATCATTTTTGACGAACATACTTGTGTAGGCATATACTCGATAATTCGTTTCCAACATGATGAATCCAGAATCACTTGGCGGTTTATCTGTTATTCTGGTTCCTGATACGAGTGTAGTGGCCATCCTGGTTGGATAAAATCGTTTTGATCCGCTCTGTGATTGAGATGATAGGAAGCGTTGAATGAGTGGCAACAAGACTGGCAGTAAAAGCATGTCATATGTACTTTTCTCTGGTACACCAATCCTAGTGGTCTGAAATCACGTAGCGCTTGCTTCTGAGACACGGTCAGCGATTCAGTAGAATAATCCTGAAGACAAGTTAATGTCTGATGCGTTAGTAGGCAGATATATTACGCCATACATCCCATTAGGTTTACAGAGCGAGCAGCCCGGCCAACTGACCTGCCCTAATCTTAGGCTGGAAAGTGTGAGGATCAAGTGTAGTACCTCAACAGCCTCTAGCAGCATTTCCTATCGGTTTGTCCACAATGAGCAACCCAGAAGTGTACATACAATTAACAAAAATCTGGCCAAGAAAGGACCTACTTGGCACATTTCGAGGTAATGAACTAGAAAGCCCCAAACTTGGACATGCAGATCTTGCAGCAGAAAAGCAAAACCGGAGTTTGTAATATGCAGACCATCGTATCTATTAGTTGGCGCATTCAACATACATAAGAGGAACAAAAGGCGTCACTTGCCCTTTGACCATGAGACCACTCTTCACCATGAGCATCTCCAAACCCTCGTCATTTCTTTCGTTACCATCCTCATCTCGATCTGCTATTGGTGTTCCTACCAAGAAATGCAATACAGCCTGTACAAGATACCCGAGGGATTAGTTCCAACACCCATTAGTTGCAACATACTTTAAAATAACTCGCCTCCCACTGCTTCTGAGAATACTCATCCAGAGCTGTAATTGACGTCGCATGCTTGTCCACCGATTCTGGTGGCTTTCCAAATGAATTTGTCTCTCCACTAGATATGTGGATCAGATGTTGCGACAAGCTTCATCATGAACCGACGCCGAACCATGATGACGTAGTTTTCAAAAAAAGGTCGTCATGGTTCGTTATAAATACGTACGACATTGTTATTGCCTTATGCAAACTGTTTTGAAAGATCTCATTCACCTTCAACTTGAGCTCCTGCGCCGGCTTCTGCCCTCCTGCCGGCGCTGCCCCACTACTAGGAGGATCAATTAGTATATATAAATTACGCAGTATACGTATCGCCTCTTTCAGCTTGGTACTATTCGGAATGCTGTGAGTCGTCGGTTTCCGCCTGCTGAGTCATAAAGCGTCAACATATATGCTGGTCTCCTCCTGGACATGGGTCTGTTGCATGTGAAGCTGTACAAACGATACGAGTTCCTTCGGAGTCATCCCCAGATGCTAGCGTGAAGATACACTGCCCACCCACTATGTAGCTCATCCCATTATGAAAGCACGTTGAGTACATACTTAACGTGTTGATCATAAAACCAATTGGCGGCTACTTTGGCAGGAATCGGGGACTGTACATATAATAATTTGAGCACTAAATGACGACACGGTTCCGGCAATAACCTAAGGAATACGAACATGAAAGGGAGTCCAGACAACGAGGGAGTATTTATTCCTGTCTATAGTACCTTAACACGGCCAAAGCACTGGCTGGTTCAGAGTAGACACGGCCTCTTGTGGTCGGGGGCATTTCCTTGAGCCATGTCCAGATATCGGCCTAGTGGATGGCGGAGATGGAGTGAAGTGATCGTCCAATGACACGTCTCTCAAGTAATTGATACGCACCTGCTTCACTTCCATGTTGTGTGCCAGCTCGTTGGAAGTTTGGATTTTTGCCGAGTTCGGAAACGGATGCAATTTTTGGACCCGCCAAAGACAGCCACATACATCAGAGACAGCGTCCAGTAGAAACTACCAAAGCTCCTCACAGATGCAGAATCCATACCCAGGCCTGTTCGCACCACCAAAGCCTGATAATAATGGACCACAATCCGCCGGCATTCCCCCATCCCCAGACCCAGACCAACAAAAACAGCATGAATTCAAGTATATGCCCGCTGCCTTTGGAGTAAGTACACCAGATCAATTAGCTGCTCATGCATTCATGGAGAGCTGTCCTGCTAAAGCTGTGTTATCAGCCGGTGCAGGTAGGTTGTTCAAACATTGGGATGAACCGTTTTTTCTGAACCGGATGTATCGATATCTGAGCAATGCGCTTACCCGAAAGTTTACTAACATTTATGCTTTCGTCTAGGCTTTGCACTGGGTGGAGCCTTCGGCATGTTCATGTCGAGTGTGGATCACGCATCCACAACAGAAGAAATGCTGAAGTTGTCAACCAGAGAACAACTGAAGTTCACTCTGAGGGATATGGGAACCAGATCATATTCCTCAGCAAAAAACTTCGGAATGGTGGCGCTGCTGTTCTCAAGCTCGGAATGTGTCATAGAATCAGTTGAGTGCCTACGTGGCGACTGGTTTGTCGTCGTAGTCAAGCTAAGCTCGTTTAGTCTTTTAGTATCGGGCTCAGAATGATATGTATAATGGGGTAACTGCTGGTTGTCTAACGGGTGGTGCACTGGCCGCAAGAGGTGACGGCTTAGGTCCGAATCACATACTTTCGGCGCTTTGATTTCTGACAATGAACTTGAAACAGCTGGTCCTAGAGCAATGTTGGGTGGTTGTGTTGGCTTCGCAGCCTTTTCAGGTACTTTGAGATGGTGCCTGAATTGATCGATGAATTCATGGGCAAACGGTAATCGGAAGGTCCTTAATAATAGCTGCCATCGATTACTATATGAGGCATTGGGATGATTGAGAAAATTTTCCAAGTTATAATACTATCTCGTCAGCTTTTTCAGAAAGTAGACACGTTATTTCACACTCGAAACATAGTACAACTGCGTTCTCCACAAGTCCAAGCCGACAAGGGAAAAAGAAAACGCTCGAATTTTAGAAGACCATGCTGCTTCCATCGCATTTTCACACGCCGGATCGGTATTCCTGGTACCACGACGGTGTTGGCGCGTCTGTGCTATGCGACTGGGGGAGTAGATGAACTAGTTAGGTTAAAATGTGTTGTCGGGATCACCTAAAATAGTTCCTTCACTGCGCGCGTGGGTCTTTCGAGGC
>QEAN01000193.1:27081-38056 GCA_006535955.1 Synchytrium endobioticum | reverse complement strand
CCACATCAAGAGGGATCTAAATAAAAGAAAAGTGTACCTGAGCCAAAGCCAATATATAAAGTCCATGCTGGAAAAGTTTGAAATGAACGAATGTAATGCGAAGGACTCACCAGGACAGAGTGGTCGGACGAAAAGAGGCTCCTCTAACAACCTGTTCCGTGATCGAGTGCTGTACCAGTCAGCAGTAGGAGCACTAAACTGGATAGCAGTTAATACCAGGCCAGATATCGCTTCAGCAACCGGTGTGGCTGCCCAACATGTACAGAATCCGACCGTAAACGACTGGTTACTAGTAAAACGAATAATGTCTTACCTCAAAGGGACTATAGGCCATGCTCTGGCCCTGGGGGGATCTGTAGTAGATGACAGCTTGGCTGTCCATGTAGATTCCAACTGGGCAGGGAATGCTGGAAAGGATATGTCAATGAGAAGCCGTCATGGATGCATAATAAGATTTGCAGGTGGCACAGTATCTTGGTACTCACGGCTGCAGTCTGTTCCGGCCCTGTCATCAACAGAGGCCGAGTACATCGCGCTCTCGGCCGCCGTAAGGGAAGTGTTGAGTGTCAGAAATATTTTGACAGAACTAGGGGTCAGACTTCCGCCCACACCAATCTACGAGGATAATGCGGCTGTAATATTCATGATAAAAAATCAGACCCTGACCAAAAACACGAGGCACATAGAACTACGCCATCATCATATTCGCGAACACGTAAATAACAATTATATCATTGTAAACAAAGTAGACACCAACGACAATGTAGCAGATATACTCACCAAAGACCTATCTGGAAATAAGAGGAATAGGTTTAGAGACATGATCGGGGTTGTTCCACTCAGGGTGGGTGTTGATCCGAGTGAAACAAGATAGATTGCCTCGTTGTCATGATAGTTGTAATTCCTGCTCTTAAAAACGAAAAAATATATTTATATGGAAGAGAATGATAAAGGGGTGAAGTCCTGGATAACTAGACAAGCCTTCTCGTCAGCGAGCCTACCAAGGTCTATCCATTTTCTATAGCTACAACCTGTTGCTGGTGCTGATTTATGGACATGGGTGTCAAAGATCCGACTGCTTACCATAGACAGGCATCTCTATTCATGGTATTATGATTCAGCTGTGTGTATCTTGGCATAGCGCCGCGCCAACAGGCTGTCAACCCAGTCCGTCAACCAGCACTCGAATTGGATACCAATTTGATGACGAAGTTGTCAGTTCTATATCCTCCGATCCCATGTGGCACCGTAACTCCAACATGTAATTTGCCACTGGATAGGTTTTCTTAGTCACCCCCTTAGTCAATCAATTTATTCATCAATTAGTCAATTTAGAGTCTTGGAGATGTCAGAACAAACCTTACCGCTTCAGGAATCTCAAGGACCGATGTCTTCAGATATCTCGTTGGTACAATCAGAATGATTCATCAAGAAAATCACGGAAGACCTGAAGCGACGAAGTGACTAAATAAACATAACCTCAAATGGGCCAAAAATGGCGAAAAATCTAGCAAACTGTACTTTGATGCTGTCAAACCAGCACCAAGTATAAGAAAATCTATCAAGGCTTTGAAGGACTCTTGGTCACCGGACCGAGGAGCCTTGAAAAGTTAACACTAGATTTCTACAATAACCTTTTCAGCAACGAGACGATAAACCCTGCCGTACAGGCAGAGATTATCCGATCAATAACTGAAACCCCCAACCTCCCGAACTCACGTCAGAACATTGCAAGGTCCTGTTGGCACCTATCAGCAATGAAGAAGTGATGAAGGCCTTAACGAAAACAAAAAAGAATAAGGCACCAGGACCAGACGAAATTCCGGCGGACTTCTAGAAATTGTTCCCGGAACTCGTCGCGAAAGTCATGGTGCCACTATTCAATCAACTTCTCCAGCTGGAAGATTACTGGAAACCCTCAAACCTAACTTCAATAATCACACTTCTTGAAAAAAAGTGCTTTACTTTGACTTTACTTAAGAATCATCGACCAATATCTCTACTGAATTGTGACTATAAACTATTCTCAAAAGTGATCTCCAATAGGCTCGCCATGATATCGTCCGACCTCATCGGCCAAAATCAACATGCGCTCCTACCCGGAAGACAAATATTCGACAGCATCATGGAGACGCAGCTACTCTCCGAATGCGTCGGAAAAACCAAAAGTGAGGGTATAATCGTTTACCTGGATCAGGAAAAGCATTATGACAGGGTGTACCACCATTTTCTCTACAAGTTTCTTGAAGCCAGAAAATTTTCATTGCTTTGGTACCTTGAAGGAATAATTAAGATGATGTAATAAGCCAAGTCGGACATTCATACGGAGTTCGGACCTCCCGTGAAATGAAGGTCAGGCAACAGCAAGTGGCTAGCACACTGGCACGCTCGCAATTTATTAACTGATTAATGTAGTGTGATAACGTGAGCAAATAGACACAGATGCAAAACTAAATACACTACTTTTACTAATTTCTTCTCTATAATGGTTCTTCGACAATATCTTCCCAACAATCTGCGCTGGGTATATGTAAAGGCGGACTTGCCGCTTTACCATCGACAGAACTACTGCCTTTCACCACATCTACAGTAGGAGCTGTGGATGGCAATGCGGAAGACTTTGACTCGGCAACCAACAAGTCAGATGAGTCTTCGACATCCTTGGTGCGTTCAACAACTTTGGCCTTCCTGGCCTTCTTCTTGCTAACCGCCTTCCAGCCATCAACACCCTTCAAGAGTTCCAATTTAAGACCTAGATGCGTATCCAAGATACGTTCCCGAATGGAGTGTTCTAATTCTTGGAGCTTCCACGATACATCGACTGCTGATATAGATGGCGAAGAAACTGCAACTACAGCTCTGGTATCACCATCGTATAACATTACGTTCAAACTGGTTTCTAAGGAAAAGAAGGTTCGTAATGCCACTTCGACATCACGAGCTGATAAACCAAACATTATACCAGATATCTCTATTCCATTATAAACATCAGAAACTTGCGCAATTGCGTTGGTCGGCTTTGAGGATGATGGTGCGTTCAATGAAAGGGGTGTAATTGTAGGGGGATTCGGCGGTGCCGACAATGAGGAGAACGCTGCTTCATCTTTTGGAGTGACACCTAGCGCCTCCGCTAGTAGCTTGTTTCTTTCCGCCGCTAAACAGTCATCATCACAGGCCAATGATACAGCTTGATTGCTCTGGCATTCAGACCATGCTCCACATGTTACCTGATTGCTCTTGTTACCGCAAGGGCAAGCCTGTGTGATGACTTCTTGACATGCTTTATTCTCTCGGCAATACTTTGTCCCGTGGCAATTTTGATTACATTCGTGGTTGCAAATCATTCGTTTATGACCGCATTTTGCCATACATCTATGTGTTTCATCTATGCATTCGCCTGTATGACAAAATCTGCTCATGATGATACGATCAGATAATAGTTCCTAGAAGAAGTGCGGCCACGAGGAAAACTGATTGCGTACGTACCTGAGACATCTATGCTGACAAGCCTCTATCAACTTCAAACAAGGCCGGCCACAAGAGGGAACAACTTGACGACTACATGGTACGTTTTTCACCGTGTTCTTTCCACAAGCACAAATCCTGGTGGTAAAATATGGACAAGGAGGGCATGGTTGAGTAGCTGGATGACAGTTATGAGTTGTGGGAGGATGACCGCATGGCGGGGGTATTGTACATGGCAAATTACATGTTGGAGTTACGGTGCCACATGGGATCGGAGGATATAGAACCGTCCTTCCACAGGCACATCGTAGTTCGTCAAAGCTGACTCCATCAATACAATCCATGCATGTACCGACATGACCACATTCCATACGACAGTTATGCTGTCGACACTAACGTTTGAATCTACTTGGCACCCGAAGTATACTCAATACTCAACCCCCTTTCGAAAGAAACTCATACCTTTAATAGTTTGTTGCAAAGGGCATCACAAACATGTATGTCCATATCACAGCATATGTCGTGACATCTATGTTCTCTTCTTCGGCAAGTCTTTGGCTTATTGCATAACCTGTCACACAAAGGTGGAATGATTGCTCCGTTCTGTAGTCGTTGAGCATATCCACATGGTATTCGTTTGATTTCGGATCCACATCGGCATGATACTTCCAAAAGGTTTTCACAAGACCCACTAAAATTTGTTGTGAATCAGTAAAAATTCAGCGCAGCATGAACCCTATTGTCCATCGTGCTGTTAGCAACCAAAAAGCATCATGGAACTTGCATTATGGAATTGATTTCACTTACCTAGGTCACTTTCTCGCGGGTTTTCGCAGCAAAGACAGCAAGACAAGAAACATACCATTCTCCGACATGACAACGTTGAACGCAATGATGGCCACAACCAAGTAGCTTTCCGCATAAGCCCGTACATATTGGAACAGGTTCGGTACAAGTCATTCGCCCTTTACCATTCGTTAAAGCATCAATACTGGTAGCACCACACGGACAGTCTATCGCTACTGCTGGGTCGTATGGGCATAGTGTTTGATGATATTCTCTGCTATGACATGACTCATTGCACTTGTGTTCTCCACATTCATATTGGTATCCACAAGGGCTCTTACAACAATATGGTTCCAATAGAGTCCCACAAGGTAGAAACTTTGACTCTTTTCCACAATGACATGATACCGTTTCCCTGATTTGACACGGTGCGCAATCACCATCATGGCAAGTGCTTTGGCAGGCGTGCTTTCCGCACCCTAATATATTCTCACAGATGCTTCCACAATTCCACTTCAATGTGCCTAATTCTGCACACTTTACTGTGAACGATACTTTTCGACAATAGCATTTTACTGGAGGTGCGTAAAGACTACATGGCGGACATGGACCTAGTTTTGACGGGATGATATAGATCACGTGATATACATGGAAGACATGGACCGCTTACCAGGATGACAGGGGAGATTACAACGATGCGAACAGCTACGTTCCCTGGAGCATGGCTGACCACAAGAATGAGGTACTAGATATCGATTATGTTGTGGATTGGGCTGTTTCCGACAGAAGCAGTAATAGTCTGGCTTTTCTGATTGTGTGGATTGGCATCCTGGGCAACGCCACGATCCATCAGTACCAGCAGACTTTTGAGACCATGTCGTAACACATCTTAGATGAAAGATGGCATAACAAGTTTGACAACTGTAGGTGGTATCACGCCACAAGACTATTTCCGTGCATACCATGCAATCATATTTGGAAGCACGTAGTTCTTCCGACAATTTCGTCATCAAATTGGTATCCAATTCGAGTGCTGGCCGTACCGGTTGACGGACTGGTTTAACAGCCTGTTGGCGCGGCGCTTGGTTTTGTTGGTTTTCATGGTGTCTACTCTTTTGATGATGGGGCACATGGTCTTGCCTATTAACATTTTGGGGCTGACGTTGGCTATGAGGTCGTACGCTACGTTCTCGTTGCTGTGAATGTTGGCTAAAGGGCGCTGATGCCGGTGCGGTGCTAGATGACGCCACGGGTCCTGAATCGGGTATAAATATCGGACAGTTAGGATTAAAATCAAATGCGTGTTGATAACTACGTGGGCTATTGTTGTTTTTGGGTTTACGATGATTATGAGGAATAGCTCGTTCTCGAGGAAGGGATGGCTGAGTGTGAATGTTGTTGGAACTAGATGAGGATGACGCCCGAGACCAGGCGTCAGCAGCAACCTCCGCAGTTGAAGTCGAGGTCTGCTGTCTCTGTGGGGCGCCGGATCGCGGCCTCTCAGATCTCCCAGCTCCGCGAGGATTGCTTCGATAGGGTTCATTGCCGTTGTGGTTCTGCGCCTCCGCTCCTCCATTCATATTGACACAAGCGGGCTCGGATGAAATGATGCAGGGCACCTCCATCAGCATGCTAGTGTTACTCTGAGTATTGATGGTTCTTGTTCGATCGTGGTCCCTCTTCTGAGAGTGCCTTTGATGTTGCTCTTTTGCAGGTATGTTCCGTTGCTGACGACGTTTGACTCGGCTTGGTCTTGCAGCGGAAGATGGCCATGAAGAGGATGTGGGCCGCTCAGCTTCCAGATCGTCTGGCAGGGATGACATCCTGTCTCTAGATTCCGAGGAAAGATCAAAAGGAGTGAATCGCCCCTGTTAGGGACACAGAGTGACAGAGGGCCCAGCGGGTTCGGCGTCTTCTCTCCTGTGATGCGGCAACTTCCTTTCTTTCTGTCACGTTCATGCGATGAAAGTCGAAATGTTGAGACACAGTCGGATGACAAATGCACTCCACAGGCGTCGGGGCTGTGGGGACTGGGGAAGGAGCCGTAGCGCGATAGGCCACTAAGACGTCCCTGGCACGCGTCTCTTACGTGGGTTATTCAGCTACATTCCGTGTTCCGAGCAACCATCAAAACGCGATCGCTCCATCAAAGTGTCTCCGTCAAGCTGGCTTCCCGGAGACTACTACGCATCGAGCTCCTGCAGCCGTCGTCCCTCAACAGTGCTCGTGTCAGAACAACGCTGCGTCTCCGGTATCTGGAGAAAGCACGGTTTACATCATCCGGACACAGTAGAATTACCATGAGCAAGTCTGAAGATGAGTGGAGAGCCATTTTGAGCCCACCCCAGTTCAGAATCCTGCGTCAAAAGGGTACAGAAGTAAGCAACCCTAATAACGATAATTAAATAGTGAACATCCGCCGTGCCCTTACCCATCATGAACATCCTTGGTGGATCATCATGGCATCACTGATTTGCCTCTTTATGTAGGCCCCTGGTACCGGTGAATACAATAAATTCTACAAGGATGGAGTATATTCTTGTGCAGGTGTCTGCAGTGTTTGACGCTTCTACATTGAATATCGGTTCAGACGCAGAGCTCACACACTTTGTCAATTCCCACTTTCAGGTTGTGGCACTCCACTGTACAAGTCAACTGCCAAGTTTGACAGTGGCTGTGGGTCTGTATGATATAACATACCCTGTTTCCACGTGCTTCGAGGCAGCCTTCTGCTAACACCATCCACTGATACAGATGGCCAGCCTTTTTCGACGCAATTCCTGGCGCCGTAATACGCCATGAAGATAGAAGTCTGGGTATGGTCCGAACGGAAATCACTTGTGCAGCATGTGGTGGTGCGGTTATACGTTCAAGCTCTTGATACACGCAACACTACTAACATTCTCTTCAAACCGCAAGGTCACCTTGGACACATCTTTAAAGGTATGGCCGGAGTGGGATAACGTTCTCGCGTCAGAAAACGGATACCAAATAACATTGCAACTGACGTAGGCGAAGGCTTTTCGACACCGACTAACGAACGACATTGCGTAAATTCCATTTCTTTGAAATTTGCGCCAGAAACCTAGTTGAAAGTCATACTTGCTGTGTAAGGCGACTTGAGTGCAGTTTTAGCTTGCGGTAATAATGCATATCGCGTTTGGTCCATCTCATGAAATGGGTATGCGCTCATTTGCGCATGAATGCCTGCTGACATGCACCCTTCACGACGCCCGTCGTCCAAGCGCGAAGAGCAGCTGTAGAAGATGAGCTTCCTGAGAAGGGGACTTTCCACATCTCCGAGAACTACGTGCCTCAGACGTGTGCCCATCGCCTGTAGTCGACCATGCCAATCACTTTTAACGAGACACTTCAGCACGAGGAGGAGATCGTCGTTTGACATACAGCCATACAACATTCCAAACCGGGACGAATACCAGTATTTTCAAAACCAGAGTGCGTAATGCTTTAAAGGCCTCGCTGACGACCGCTGACGACCGACATAAAATCTTTCTTCAGATCGTGATATCCGTCATCAACATTCGTTCCACATGAATAGAATTACCTTTCTGGAGAAGCGCTACATTTCCGAGATACGCAGTTGGGGCCGTTGTGATATTTGGCGTCTACTACGTATCGTAAGTATGCACTTTAGCGAGATGGCGGGTCGACCGCCAAGTCTTGATCCTCTGCTTGTAGCCATTTAGAAGAAGTACCCATATCTGGTAGACGGCGTTTCATAAATGTATCGCCGCAGTTAGAAGAGAAATTGGCTAGAAGTGAATATGCTGAATTGATGAACGAATATCGAGATCGTACACTTCCTTCATGGTACGTATGCTCCTACACCGACCTTTACGCCATTCGAAAAGCATGATTGGTCCCGGAATGACAATTACGGTGCTAAGCGTAGGCACCCGGTTTCGAAAATGGCCCAAAAAGTTGCACATAAGCTCATCCAAGTCACAGGACTCAAGAAAACTCTGAATTGGGAAGTCAATGTAGTAGATGCCCCATTAGTTAACGCCTTGGTTTTACCAGGTGGCAAAATATTTGTCTTTACAGGAATTTTACCAGTTGTTCACGATGAAGAGGGTTTGGCTGCTGTCCTGGCACACGAGATAGGACATCAAGTAGCTAGACATTCAGCAGAAAAACTTTCCAAAACACTAGTATTTTTCTTACCGCTGACGATTGCATTGGACGCAGTCTTGGGAATGGGACAATTCAGTGTCGCTCTGCTGCAACTGGCATTCATGTTGCCATTTAGTCGAAAATTGGAGTCCGAAGCGGACTATATTGGCTTGCTTTTAATGGCCCAAGCGTGTTATGATCCAAAAGCTGCAATTGACATGTGGAGACGTATGAGTCAGGTAAAACATGACTAACTGTTTGCTTTCGATGTCGTTGATCTGATGACTATGAGGCTGAGTTTTTTGCAACCTAGTACCAAGGATCAAAGCAACTCTCGTATCTATCTACTCATCCTAGCAATGGTATGTCTTCCCAAGTCTCCTGCGCATGCACATTTTCGAAGCCTAACATCTCTCTGTGCTTCCCACTCACAGATTCACGTATAAAAGCACTGACGACTTGGATGCCAGAAGCCGAAAGGATACAAGAAAACTCGGACTGCCGTCAGGTATGCGTTTCTTTTGCTTCCTTCCCTCTTTCGTTTCTTTTATATTTCAATTTCCCGGGCATAGACCTCTCATCTCTTTAGTCTATTCTCTCAGCGAACTCAAGAGGCTGTGTCATGGTAGTCAATGCAACCATTGTTTGTGCATTTTGTAATCATTCAGAATTCTTATGCTCGTTTATACACTATACAGCGTTTGCACAAAGCTTGAGGATTGCTTGATCACAATAATGAAATGGAAAACTGTTTGCTTATTCCTCCAAGACCATATGGCGCGCGTGCATTGTGGTGACCCTCACTCTTGTAACCTATAAAAGCTTTGAAGCATTCCTGATTCTCTGCTCACAAAGACATTATTTACAGGCATGTGTATTCGCATGTGCACTGCATCCATCATCAGATGATACTGAGCTAATGCAGGCTATAATATCTAGTCGGAGTCAGTAAGTTTTCGTTGATGAGGCGAGTGTGTGTGTCGGTTATTTGTACGAGGACGAGAGCGGGTGTTTGGGCCGTCGATGTCGTCGATGCAGTGTCTGAGGTAGTATCGAAGCCGGGTTAGGAGAATTGAATTTGACATTCGATGTTTAGAACGTTGAAAAAAATGCTTGACTGACGTACTGAACTCTTGAAACAATAGAAAAAGCACGATTGGAAGGAACGGCATGTTTGTTTCCTCGTAGCTTTCATCGTGCTGGGATACAGAGGATGGGTTATCAGCAGCTGTAGCTAGTCCGGAAGGTGAGTGATTGCCAGACAATGATGGTGCTTTCAGGTTGAAAACCACACAGAGGGAAGATGAAATTCGTATAATCAACATTTAACTTTCGTTCTCCTGATTGATCAACTATTCTGATGAGACATGTTTCTGACCTCTCGCCATATTGTGGTACAACTCAACTGCGCCCATGGTAATGGACTAAAGCACTTTGTCCTGTAGATAGGACCGCGTCTCCAGATCGGGCATAATGATCTGTCCAGAATTCAAGTTCGTGTCTACCTCAATGCAGCAAAGTCGTCAATGCTGACGGTATTGATAAAAAAAGTAGCAGCTGATATAGACACCGTATTTAGCAACCAAATTGTTGGAATGGTACCACTATTGAAGGAACGTGTAGTGGAGGTGGTTGGAGAGGAGAGAAAGCTGGCTATAGAAGAAATAGAAGCCTGGGTGGACGAGTCCCTGGAAAATGATCCACCAAGCCCTCCACCACCGGTACAGGTTGCTACCAGGCCCCTACCGTTGGTCCATTGTTCCGCACACGTCTTTTGGAGACGGATATGTGACGATGAGCGAAGAGTTCTCGACGAGGTATTCTTGTTGCCTCCGGAGATGCTGGCCAAGAGCAGATATGTGCTGGACGATAGCCCGCGTCGCTACGTCCGCACACCCAACTTCAAGACAAATGGCTTAGTCTTATCTCTGCTATGGATCGACACAACCAGCAAGCCGCCACCACCCGATCGTAAGGTGGAAGATACCATCAACCTCCCAAATATCTTCCACAACAAGACCTTACGATCGACCCACAAAGATGCGTGGATTATAGCCTTGGACCCCGGGGCCACCTGCATTGTAGGTGCAGTGGCCTATGACCCCAACCACCCTGATCAACGACGTAATCTAGCCGTCACTACGAAATGCCTTGCCGAACCCGAACGGCGTTACAGAAATTGGCTAGAGGCCGACAAGCCGGAAGCCATTTGCACAGCCGAACGGGAGTGCACCAAGTCTGACCAGCAGACTTGGCCCGTCTTCCTCGAACGCTTTGTCATATCATATGACATAGCGCGTGCGTACTACAGCACCAAAAGGTACAAGAGGAAGCGGTGGGATGCCGACAAGGCTAAACGTGGCGAGCTAGATAGGGTGTTAGAGGGCATCGTCAACATGGTGGATGAGTCGATGGGCCACAAGTTGTCGGGTGGCAAGAAGGTCATAGTGGCCATAGGGATGGGTGATTTTAGCTCCACCAAGTCACGGCATGTCATGTTCATCAGGTACCTTATCCGCAAGCTCCGGCCACTTGGATATACCATTGTGGGGATCAATGAGTATTATACATCCAAGAAGTGCCCCTGTTG
>QEAN01000193.1:0-24998 GCA_006535955.1 Synchytrium endobioticum | reverse complement strand
TCTTGGATATACCATTGTGGGGGTCAATGAGTATTATACATCCAAGAAGTGCCCTTGTTGTCAGGAGTTTGTGGAGATGCCAGCTATGCGCCGCTTGTATTGCCGTCGTTGCAACAAGTGGTATCACAGAGATGTGATGGCAGCTGACAATATGGTCAATATTGTCAGGGGGTACCTGGAACATGATGAAAGGCCCACCTACCTGAAGCCGCCTTCCAAGGACAAAAATGCCCCTATGAAGCGGAAGGCTGATGAAGGGGGTACATCCCGGGGTGGCCCAAGCAAGAGTCGAAAGACTCGCTAGGCGGATTGAAAATTCGCGAAAAAGTGGCCTACGTAAGTGGAATCATTTCCATGATGCAAGTTCCATGATGTTGTTTGGTTGCCAACAGCACGATGGTCGCCACTAGGGGCCGCGTAGATGCAATCGTTCGATGAAAACCACTTACTGACACAATTCGGAATTTGTTGATGAGCTGTTAATAATCATTAGAATTAAAACGCTGAGCAGCTGGGCGCGGGGAGGTTAACTCAGCAAATGCCAAAGATTGGGACAATATCTCTCTTTACACGGTATACGTCATTTGTCAAAATGTCAAAAGATTATACAATATAACAAATGCGGCCGCGAAAATATCTACAGCGCACGTTGTTCAATTTTACTTGTGGCTTGGAAACACATCTGGATGATTAATCATAAATTGTAAAGCGAACGCGTCGGCACCATCAATGATAAACTTGTGCCCATGACAAGTCAAGTTAGCGCCTAGGTTTCGCGATTTAGATGCAATGGTACACGAAATACAGAAATGCGCAGTCATACCGACGAAGAAATCAGCGGCTGTGTAATAACGAGCGCCGTCGGGTGTCTTGAGGTGGGTTTTTTCCATCCATTTACCACCAACGACACCACTGTTTCTTTGATGCGGTTCAAAAATCGTAACAGTCTCATCACTTAATTTCAAGGACATGACAAATTTCCGTTCACGATCCACTTGACGGGCAGAATCCAATTTGGCAGAATATCGCAGCACAATGCCATCATACAGAGCTGATCGTCGTGGATCGCGTTTCTGTGCTGCGCCAGTTGAGATACCAGGTAGAGACGAGCCAGCTGCGTCGGCTTCTGTTCTTTCAGTATTAGGATGAGCATCATAAGCAAAGGACTCATCATCCCCATCATTCATGATGTCGTAATCTTCCATTCGTACTGGGTCAAAGTGGTCAATACCGTACGTTTCTCGGTAGTGGTCCCTTGTGAACTCATCACAATCACAAATGACGAACGGGCGACCGTACAAGTGCAGCACGGCACCAATCACTAGATCTCTATCGGTGAAGCATTCATCTAGTTTCAAAGTACCGCCTGGTGACGCAACGTTGATTCGCTGGTATCCTTTAGGTAATCTGCATCGTCTCAAGAATAGTGAGGAGGCTCCTGGTACATTTGATCGACCAGCATTGGCTGGCACTTGCTCCCGTATTTCGATGGTATCGTCGGATAAGAAGTAGTGCAGCACCATTTTTCTGAGGTCTCCGAAAGATGAAGTAGTGTCGTCCCAAGCACAGTAAAAGCGCAAGACTCGTCGGTCGTTTTCAAGGAATTGCTTGAGCGAGGTTTGAGGTGGTCGTGGTCGCGTAGCTTTCATTCGCGACATGAGTTCGGCTCGTTGTATCGTGTAGGGATCTGCTGGGAAACTAGATCCTGTTGGTGGCTCCATGTTCAAACCGGTCAAAAATTCCTGCAATGAGTGAGAAGCGATGGGTAAGTTTGCTTTACAGAATCAGAACCATCAAACTGAGAGACGGCAGCAAGCGACAGCTCTGGCATCAAGACCTACTCGCGTGAACTGATCACAACCAACAATCTTGAAGGTCCGTGCATAGAAAGTAACCTCTTTATCAACATTCAAGTCTTTGATGGTGTAGTGTTGACCGATAGCAGATCCAGGGATAGGGATTCTGTGACGACGGATCAGTGTGCCCTGTGGCATACCACTGTTGACAGTTTTTGGCTCGCTGACATGAATGGAATCATCTTCCATGTAAAAGTAAATGTTGACTCTATGTTCACGAGCCTATTAGTCACGAAGTCTGGCGGGGCATTATGAATGTAGAAAGCACACTTTCGAATACGGTATTGCTCTTCTCGTCGTTCATGAACGGCCTCTTGGAAATAAGCATAGAATCGCAAGACCTGTGAAAGTATATAAGTCAGACTGTACAGAATGAAGCATGGTTGAATGAGACACAACGCACTTTACGATCAAAGACTACCCAAGCTGGTAGTCCTTCAACTTCAGATTTGCCCTGGGGGTACGCCTCCAAAGATGTATGAACTTTCGCCAGATCTTGACCAGCGAGAATTCGACATCCTGTGGTGAGATTGCTGAGGTGTGCGCATATCCCAAGCAATGCTATCAACTGTCGTACCTATACCAGGCTTCTCGGCGGCATAGACAGGGACTCCATTGCAATAATCAAAGATATGAGATTTCCTGTGTTGAGGTAATTGCTGGATTGATTGTTTTCTCAATATGTTAGTCCCGTCTGCCCATTCATGAGCAACGCGATCAATTTCCAACAAGCGTACGCTCTTCTCAAACTCGAATGAAGTTCCAGGTAAGAACGGCAGTTGTTTTTGCAGGATTTCGATGGTAGGACTATGCATATTGAGATCGAGGCAGTTGACGAGATGGAAAATTCACACGCGTTGTGAGTTGGCCGCGAGGATTCTGCAGATGGTCCAAGGGAAGGTGAAGACTGGAACGGAACTGAACGGAAATTTTCAGGGCCAGACAGAGATCATGATTGGTGGTTTCTACACATGTAGTGTCTGAGGTGTGGAAGTCCGCTAGACTAAGCGAGGCCTCCAGAGGGTGATTGGAATTAGGGCGTGAGATTTGCACGCATGCATGTTTCCGAGGCACTTGATTCATGGCACGTTTGGGGATCAAACATATGCCCCACGGCCCGGACCATGCTCCGCTCGGTGATCGCATAGAGTTGGCCTCGGGTTGGATTGGCTGTGCTCGCTCGATAACACGTCATAACACGATTCGGGCGAACATGCTTAATAAAGCTACGGCAGGAGCAAAGCGGCTGTTGGAGCTGCCACGCAGCAGCAATCTGATCTCTTCTACATCTATCCGAGGTCCTCCTTTGTAAGTTTCTGTCAAGCGTAGCTGAGATGATGTTTGAGTGTGTTAGTCCCGTCAATCGCCGTCTTGTAAGCAAAGGATGCCATTTGAGCATTAGGCTTACTCTTTCTGTATAAAGCTGCGCTAGAGTAGCTACCGCTAGTGTGAGATTGCAACATTCTCCAGCAAAGCCAGCATCATCGGCCGCTCCATCAAGCCGCAACACAACCACCGGCCATCTGTGGACGAGAGTGAAACCCGAGGCCAGCGCTAAACGACTTGCCGCTGTTTCGACTCAGGCAAATGTAGGCTGTTTTGCCAGTCGGTTCCATCCAGGCTTAAAGGATCCGTGTTGACACCATTGTCCTTTGACATAGAGCGACCTTGCCGACGTCATCGGAACGACAACAAGGATAGAGAACAGAAAGATTTCCGTTACATTCGTCGATGGGCAGGAAACCGCCTAGTATGTATATAGAGGGACTAAATGCTCCTGAAAGCATTACTGGCCCCACGGACGACTCACGTGCACCAATCATAGCAATTTCATATGGTTACGAGACCACTGCCGCTGCCCGAAATGCCATCATACAATAACCAAACAGAGGCTTGTGGATACTTTTTCCATCCCGGGAGATATTCGACCGTCAAGTGTCGTAACAGATGATCTAAATGACACATTAATTATAACATGGAGTCATGATAACCATCAGTCCATATTCCCATTATCGTTTCTGAGACAGCATTCGTATGCGCCCAGTTTGCCAGAGAGACCAGCACTGAGACATAAAGTGCTATGGAATGCAAGTTTAGCTGATGCTTTACCCATTACTCGATTTGAGGATGTCATGAATTCCGACCAAGGGTTGGCTCAATGGTTGCTCCATTTAGATGTATATGGTTTTGGCATAGTTGATGGTTGTCCCCCAGCTGCTGCAGTGAGTGTTGAGATGACGCAGTCCGACCACTTGTTAATCCCTTTCCGCATGTAGGAAACGGAGAAACTAGTACAGAGAATAGCGTTTCTAAGAAGAACACATTACGGGGATTTCTGGGATTTTACAGCGGACCTGGAACATGGAGATACAGCATACACAGCAATGGCGTTACCAGCTCACACCGACAATACATACTTTACCGACCCAGCTGGGTAAGCGAAATGTAACCCAAGGAGTTGTGTTCAATATTTGTGCTCATCGCAACAATGTCTCTAGGTTGCAGATATTTCATATGATTGAAAACACTTGTGAAGGCGGTAAATCACTCTACGTGGACGGCTTCCACGTGGCGAACGAACTCGCAAGACGCCATCCATGGGCATATAAAGCCCTTTCCACCATCCGGACGCCAGCACATGCTGCTGGGGACCCAACCCAAATCATCATGCCAAAGCCGTCTGCCCACCCACTACTCAACATTGATCCCGCAACATCCCAACTATATCAAATCCGGTTTAACAATGACGATCGTAGTGTTCTTGACTCTCTCTCATCAGAAGAAGTAGAACTGTACTACGACGCATTGAGGGAATGGACGCGACTAGTTAGGTCTCCGGACAATGAGTTATGGATGCAGTTGTATCCTGGCAGGGTTGTGGCCATGGATAATTGGAGAGTTATGCACGGTAGAAGTGGATTCGGGCCTGGTATTAGAAGGATTTGTGGAGCCTATGTTGGCAATGATGATTGGACATCTAGAATGAGAGTGGTATTGGACAAGTCTGAAGCTAGGAAACGGATATAGATAATTTTCATCTAATTTGTATTAATAGTGGTAAATGATTTTAATGTCTATGTGTTCTGTCTCTTCATGTCAGAACTTGCGTCACTCGGCCGCCGGGAACCTGGTGTGCTTTGAAAAGTAGGGCACGACTTGTTGCGTCTCACTTGCGTCTTTCAGCAAACCTCGCATCCGAATTCGGCCTTGGTGTCACCTAGCAGCATGTATCGACATCTCCAAAGGCTATAAATTGCTTCCACTCCAGTTCAATGGCCCGTCCTTGAAACACATTAAATCCTACTCGTGGCAACCTAACACCACCGCTACTCCACAACACCAACATATGCCAATGCATTGGAGCACGTATGCCGGTGTATTTATAGACAAAAAGGGAATGTATGTATTACTACTATAATCGTGCGCGGAGAGGACGTATACAGCAGTATTTCTACGCTTCCGTCAACTCTCGTACTAGAATCGCAAAAATAATTTAGCCAAGGCCCACCATGGAAGTAACGAAAAAGTAATTACTCACGACGACGAATGGTACTTCTGACAGTCGTAGCAGCAGTGGTTGAGACAGTCCAAGCACCACCAGCCAATACTTTTCCACACCCTTTGCATCCCCAGATGCCAACAGAGCTTCTCTTGACCGCGGTCTAGGTATGCAATATATCAGAGGCGAATACGCAGAGTATGGTGAAGAAGAAACGAAACAGCGGGGGATGGGCAGACGGGCGACTGCCACATCATGACAGGCAGCTTGCGCCACCAAGTCCACATCTGCCGTCCCACCGATCTCGGCGTCGCCGTGTAGACTCCTCGGCAGTATCGCCTTGGCATCGCATGGTACTAACCTTCCCACAAAATGTGCACGGGTATTTGGCATGCTGGGTGATTTCCATCTTCTTGACTTGCTTTCTCAACGAAGCACCGTATCGGGTTCCGTATTTACCAACAACGCCTACTTTCTTGGTTCGCTTGGCCTAGGATATGTGACAGACGACGGAGTCAGCCCTTGTGCCAGGCAGGCCGGGTGTGCGTTCCATCCATCCATCGCAGTCCGCATACAAGCCCATGCGCTGGAGCATGGTAGCGCTGCGCTGCTGCATCTGCATCCGTCGATATATGATCCACTCACCATTTCTCCTGTTCCTTGTTCGAGTTTGTGCGGGATGTGTGTGTTGGTGTTGTAAGGACTGAGAGGAAGGGGCTGCCATCCTGACATTGCAAAAATCAAAACCCCGACACAGACACTCCAAAAGCCGGACTGCACACCATATAAACACTAGGCAACATGGCTCACGACGCTGTCTGGTTCTCACACCCACGACGATATGGAAAGGGCTCTCGAGAGTGGTATGTATAGTGCAAATTCGGGCCTCTGTCGCATGTCATTGTCGTTCTTGATGCAGAGTCTATATGGAAAGGAGAGGACAGTCTATCGGTCCTTGGGCCCAAGCATCATGAGCCCTCATATCCATCATGGGTGGATTATGTGGAGCTGTGATGATTTCGGCCACATCAAATCCAAACCACTTGATGTAACATGGCGAACATGCAATAGTCGAGTATGCACCCACAAAGCTGGTCTTATTCGAAAATACGGTCTGAACATGTGCAGACAATGTTTCCGAGAATACGCTGGTGATATTGGATTTACGAAAGTAAGAATATCCGGTGCCATTATCATCCGGTGGAGTCTTCAACTAAATCGAGTCCCATAATAGTACCGTTAAACACAAACAACCGTCATTCTATATATATATTGCATACGCTCCCTTTGATACGTCACATTCCATTAGAACGACACAAGATAGTATAGTGAAGTTTGGATAATGCAAAAGAGTAGAAAGTTGGGATTCAAACAAAGTTATATAACTTCACCCGTTTTGTAAAGTTTACTTGTGTCTTTCCATATAAAGTGGTTATAGTCAAATTCATGTGCAACACATCACGCTGTAGCACTCAAGCACAAAGCAGATGATGTGGGCGTCGACCAACTTGGTCTACAGAACCGCTGTTTCCTGTCTAGTAGTGTGCAAATGTATTATGACCAATCACGAACAAAGAATACTAGCGAAGTTTTTGTCGCGCATAATCTACAAACTGATCAATTAACACTGGCCATGCACCTAGGACGAGAGTGGAGAAATACTATTAGCGTCCCCGCCGACTGGATCTGTTGGGTACCAAAGTAGACGGCCCACCATCACTATCGTAATTGCTAAAACCCTCACCACACGTTCTTGTAAAGTCCAGAAACTATGATCACCAAAAACTAAGAAAGCGAACGCAAAATGATTTGCCCGCCAAGTCATACCTGATTCCATGTGTCTTTACTGATTGATTTGCCATGATTTTCCTATGACGACGAACAAATAAAAACGCATGACAGCACCTACTGTACCAACCTTTCGTTTTTACTTACTCTCAAAAACTGTTCCCATAGATTCACGTGTTTGAATGTGTCAGCAAGCAATAGTTTCCAAAATGATATGGCAGTGTCCAATTCTGATCGTGCTTGCCGTTAACCAAACTTGGGATATTTCATGAACGAAATTTCAGGAGCGTACCCAAACTCCTGGCAGCGGCACTGGTCCTTGCCCACCCAAACACAAACTGATATATCTCTTTGAATCGTGCCGGCTCACTCAGTTGTTGTCGCAGAGTTGGTAGCTGTTGCTGAAGTTTCTGGATGGAATCCACTCTATATTGTGAGGAACGCTAGGATCGACGCGCAGGACAATATGTATACAAACTCCACGAGTACCTCAACTTTGTGCATCCTTCTTGCCAACCTTTCCTCTTCCATTGACCCATGAACTCAGATTTCATATGGAATGCTAGTACTAGCGTAACTGGATCTTCAGGTGCTACTCCCAAATCCGCTGTGGTTTGTTGTGGAATGTTGTGTTATAAAATAGCAAAATATTTAGAGTGCCAACGGAGACAAAGAATCTACATCCTCCCATACTTACCACATATCTGTAATGTCCCATCAATGGTAATCATATCTTCGTCTTTATCTCTATATCTATCAAACAAGGCATTCACCTTGTGCATATCTACTCCGTGGGCGGGGCTGGCACTGGCTCTTCCATTTGCAGTTGCATATATTGAATCCACTCTCATGGCTCCTGGATCATCAAAGTAGGCACTGACTGTCAGTTCTAGATTCCAGTTCGCTTCTCGCAGTAAACGCATTGCTGATCGCTCACTAGTTTGGTTTTCGGTAGCAATGAGTAGGGTGCGAAAGGTTTGGTCAGCCACCAGCTTAATATGCTCCGATGCTTGTCGTTGCTTGATGTTTTGGAGCATCGACTGGAGGTTTCACCTCGCCTATTTGAAGGCTGTACGTACTCTGCACCCGTGACTCCCATGAATTGCCTCACTTTGTCCTTTTGAGATTGCTTCAATGCACTGTATGAGCTCTGCAGGCGATACGAGTTAAGATCAGTTGTAGGTGTTCATGGTAGTGTATGTATTGGAGATGTCAATGGATTTACATCGTCATGAAATGCAGATGGCATACCATGATGACGCCACTACACAATTTGCAAGCGATGGAGTCAAGCGATGAAGTTTTGATGATTATGGGCTGACAAAGTTTGGCAATCTATGATGAAGGTGGGATGAGTTCGTTAAGGATGTGGATGCAATACGAAGGTGATGGACTTACAGCGTGGAAACACTTGAGCCCGTGGTTAATAAGCGCTGTAGCTTGACCTTGATGGAGTTCCAGCCGCTTGAGAGTTAATTGATGGTGGACAAGTTCGGTTAGAGCCTGGCCTGTCTGCCTGGCCTGCCTCTGCTCGCGGGCGGGTGCGATCTCGCGATGTGGCTAGCGAGCATATAGAGGCCAAGGCAAAGGAAATCCTCTGCGTCGGACGATCAATCCGATTAACTCTCGACTCGCCACTGTAATGTCCGCCTCCGTACGATTAGCAGACTGCAGACCGCATGAACAACCAAGACGCTTGAGCCGAAATCATTCAATCCTACCAAACCTAGGAGCTCAATTTTGAGTCAACATCCGGTTGTTTCACTGCAATCCCAGTGCTGTAGGTTGTTGCGACGTTGCCACTTCCATCTATATATGACCATCTATCCTAAATAGTGCTTTCATCAAGTAGGACTATGCTGAGAATCGGCAGAATACCAAGCACCAGATATGTATGGCAGCCAACCAATCGGCCACAACCAGCTGGGAAGTCACTTCAGTGGAATCATTCAACACACCGTACCCTGGTTGGCGCAAGAACAACTTTCCATCTAGTCAGAGGGGTCGCTGCATTGGGTGCATCGGTAGCTGGTGCCGCGGGCGCTGCGTGGTACTCTGTGCAATGTACGTACACTTTAGTCTCTGCCTTGGAAGCGACGACACCATCCAAGCTCTTCTAGCCTTACCCTCTGTAACCTTGTAGCCTGGAGCAAAGGTCAAGCAGATTGGGCCAACAAGAAGTGGGATGCATTCAAAGACTGGGCTGATCATATAGAGCTGCCATTTAGCCAAAGACGTCATAGTGAAGTTCACGACACCAAGCTGCCACCACATGATAACTCTACAGATCCAAATCCGGCGAGTACAGCAGCGGTGGTTGTAGCAACAAGCACTGGTCTACTATCTCAATACAGTGAAGAAGAAGAAGAAGAAAAATCGAGGGAAACATCTGCACCCGCACCAGTAGTTGCCAATCAAATGTCTCAACAGCCTTCAACGCCGTCCACTAGAGATGCTGAGTTGATGGTCTTGACGCGGAAATTGATTGAGATACGATCATTGCTAAAACAGTTGCAATCCGGTAATCTGGCCCCAAGATTGCCGAGTATTGTTGTCATCGGCTCACAGAGCTCTGGAAAGTCTTCAGTATTGGAAGCTATTGTTGGACACTCATTCTTGCCAAAGTATGTTAGTGACCTTGCTTTGTTGATACATTGTTTTCTCTGTAAGCCGACTGACAGGTCACCCATAGGGGCTCGAATATGGTGACTCGGCGACCCATAGAGTTGACGTTGATAAATACACCCGATTCAAGAGAGGAATATGGTGAATTCCCACAATTACAAATGGGGAAGATTCACGATTTCGTCAAAGTTCAGAAAATTTTGACAGATCTCAATTTAGCAGTATCGGATGCCGAATGTGTTTCATCGAATCCAATCGAATTACGAGTATATTCGCCAAACGTACCAGATTTGACTTTAATAGATTTGCCGGGATTTATACAAATTCATAATCGTAAACAGCCACCAGTATTGAAAGAGAAAATAGCACAGCTATGTGAGGCATATATACAGGAACCGAACATAATATTAGCTGTATGCGCAGCTGATGTAGACTTGGCCAATTCTGAGGCTTTGAGAGCGTCAAGAAAAGTAGATCCAGGAGGGCGACGAACTGTCGGTGTGATAACGAAACTAGATTTGGTGGATCCAGATGCTGGATCCCGACTCTTATCCCATAATGATTATCCATTATCTTTAGGATACGTAGGGGTTGTATGTAAACCTATAATGGCATCGAACCCATTATTCTCGTCAGCGCTTGCCCACCAAACCTCACCATTGACTGCCTTGGATTCAAGTGCCATGATGCGACACGAACGAGAGTACTTTGCATCGCATCCTGAGTACCAAGCAGCAAATGCATCGACAGGAATCCTCAAACTCCGACAAAGGCTGAAACAAGTTCTGGAACGGCACATGTCCAAATCTGTACACGCCATTGTAGATTCTGTGCAGGCGGAATTAGATGAAGTACGATACCAGTTCAAAGTCCAGTACAACGATCTGCGGATAACACCGGAATCGTATGTGGCAGAAACAGTAGATGGATTGAAACAGCGATTCAAGGAATTCACCAAATCTTTTGGCAAACAACAAGTACGTGACGAAGTGCGGAGCATGTTACAAGCGCGTATAATGGATATTTGTGCGGATATGTACTGGACTGATCCTCGATTCCCCATGTTTCCGCGTACATGTAATAGTAGTGAAGATAGAACATGGGAGAATAAGGTGGATACTGCCTCAGCTGCCTTGACGAAATCAGGAATAGGTCGCGCATCAGTACAATTAGTATATGATCGAATCATGGATGCTATGGGTCAAGTGACATCAGCTGACCCATTTATGCATCATCCGGATGCCCGAGCACAGATCATGGTTCGTGCGCAATCTTTATTGAAATCAAGGATGCATGTAGCTGCTGATTCTGTTGAGAACACAATAAAGCCATTGAAATTTGAAGTTGAAGCTACACCACAGGAGTGGAACGATGGAGTTAAGAGAGCCATCAATATGGTCGATGATGCTTTAGTTGATGCCCAAAGGCAGTTACGAGACATACAGTCGAGTGTTGGTCGTAGGCGGCTAAGGTTGGCTGTTAGACAGCTGCAAAGACAGGAAGTAAAGACCGGACAACCTCTAGTAGATGCAGCATACCACTCGCCTGATAATGCTAGTGATAGTGACGTATCAGTGTTGACGGAGCAAGCAAAAGCTGCATTTTCGTTACATCGTCGAATGGCACTTTTAAAATCCAGATCCGCAGCTCTCAAATCCTCATTATGTAGCACCGAAAACCGATCCTGTTGCCCGGAAATTATACTAGCGGTAATAGCAGAAAAATTAGTATCCTCTGCAGTATCATTCATATCTGTAGAATTATTGACCGAGTTCTTTTTCGATTTACCAAGGACCGTTGACGATAGTCTGTATTATGGGCTATCGAAGGAAGATATGACGGCTTTTGCCAAGGAGAATCCAAGTGTGAGGAAACATTTAGAGTTGATGCAGAGAAGGAGGGTGTTGGAAGAGGTTATGGACAAGTTAAGGGACTTGGGAGAGAGAGACAGTAGAAGGAGGTAGCAGTTATTATTATAAGGTACCTGATTTTGAGCAAGTCTTCGAGCATGAATCCTGTTTGATATATAGTTTATCTACCGCTGTTATCGTCTACTGAATACAATTAGTTCTGTGCTCAACACTATGACGTTGTAACAAATGAGAGCTTGCGCCCGGTACGAATCTGCAAGAAATATCGCACGTGGCCCTCGATCAACGAGCATCTTCCCCGAAAATCCGCTGAACCCTCTTCAATACTGAATCCTTTGTAGGATCATAAGGATGATCCTTGGATGGTATTTCTAGAACAGTTGGGAATGCTTGATCGTGATCGTCGATTAGTCCACGTATATCATCTGCTACCTATACACCATTGCTTTAATGACTTGTCCCAGATACAGCAAGGTGTGGACATACTTGTTGAGTAATCAATATAATGGCAATGTCCTTCCGTCTCGTGAATTCAGTAAATGCTTCTTCGATCTTTGCCAGTGGTGTTTCTACGTGTGGTAATGTACCTGATTAGATGTCGTTGCATTTCAACGAGTGGTGCCATTGCGCGCACAGGAAAGCTCACTGGAATCAACAACTAGGAAGTTTGGCTTTTGTTTTGAATCTATATGACCTACTCCTGCTAATAGAATTCCTGTCACGGAGTCCTGTCAGATATGACGGTGTCAGAGCTGACGTAGTCAATCTTGCATGGAAAGCAGTCGGCCCTGATCTGATGTCTCACCTCGTCGCCCATCACTGCTATAAGTGATCTGTCCTTGTTCAATACTGACATTGGTTGATGCAACTTTGATTGATGAGAACCCGAAATGGTATCAAATACGTCGGCTTTTAATCTAGTGCGTTCACGTTGGGCTTAGAAAGGATGTAGCAGGACACTTTTATGTATTTGCTTTTCGATTTATACACTTTTCGAAAAAAAACAACTGATGCACGCCATACCCGCTATCTACTATTTAACTAATAAAAGTCAAAAGTATACACTTTGTGATATAGACGAAGCGGAGGGCATAGTACACGTCAATATTTTCTAAAGGATTGCTCACTATGATTGAGGAACGTGTCAATTACATTCTTTGACATGATCTAATGGCCACTTACAAGCTTCTCTTGCTTGAGACCATCTTTCCAGAAGATAAGGTACGGAGTAATACCGTCCTCTCTCCAGTTCAAAAGAGCTACCATACCATCCGGATTCATGGATTCACCCGTGTAGAACTCATAATCGTCAAACTTGTCCAGAATCTTTTTGAAGTGACCTTGAGCTTTGCTCTTGAAGTCGGATACACGGTCTGGCTGATTTTTGGAGAGGTACTCTATTAACGATTTCATGTACCCCTTCATATATACGGTGTAGGACTTCTTGTCAAACGAAGTGGTTTGTAGACGGTTTGCATGGACCACATTGTTGACTTGTCGTGCTGATGGGTTTGCTACACCTTCGTCACCATCTTCCCCGCCTTCTGCTGATGCGTTGGCACCAATGTCAAAATTCTCTTCATCTGAGACTGTGATCATCTGTTATTGGAGGGGTTTTGCTGTTAGATTGAATTTTCAAGACAGGTTAATGTTGGTTGCCTTCAGGACTTACCTTACAGTCTACTTCGTATACGATGTCGTCAATGTCCTTCACTGCAACGGCATCAGTAAACATTTCATCGTCTAATCGTAGTCGTAGAAATGTTAATGCCTTGGCTCATAGTTGTTTCGCCAGAGAAAAAAATGACGGTGACAAGAAATTGCAGGAGAAAATGCTAAATGATCGCAGCAGTTGACTCGATGGCACTTACCAGAGATGACGTCCTTATAGAGGAGCATATTGAATTATGTCACTTGTACAGGTTACGACTAGGCAAATTCGTTGTCAATGTGCAAGAAACGCTGGGGCCGATATAACATTGACAAGGCAAGAGAAGTATGAAATTGCGACATGCTTCGCGTACGGCAGCACATACGTGACCTTACCTCGATCAGATACGCCGGATCCCGACACATTCGTTTCCGCATTTGTTACTATCTGCGTGTCATTTCCGGCAAATGATGGCAGACCGCTCGGACAACGGGCCATGTTGACATTCTTTCGTTCCTCCCGGTCATATTTGTGGGTCGCGGCTGTCTTCTCCTCGGCTTGCCTTGTGCTCAAAACCTCGGCCAATAACCTACTTCACGTGCGGACAACGAGAAGAGGCCCAGCAAGCCCACAAGACAATTCTTAGTTGCTCGGATGCTAGTGCAAGCGTAGTATATCCGAAATAGAGGCGAGCTATCAACAGGAAAATCATCTATCTATCAAGTGGTGCGTGGCTCACATTTCAGCTACGATTTCGCGATGCAACCCAATTAGAGCTCAAGGACAGTCAAGGAGATCATTAATGTGCACCTTCCGTAATACTAGATCTGCTATCTTTTGAAAACAGGGAACGTCCTATATATCCCCAAACCGCAGTGACATATTGTCGGCCACATGCTTGGTACTGTAGCTGCATCCGACATGACACCTATGGTGATCTCCCCATCTCTTGTGGCTGTACCGTCCACGCCAAGTTTCTCGGCAGCCACATCCACTATCACCGGGCCGACATCACATCAACAGCCAATGGGCACCAACGGCGAATATACCAATAATGGTACGAACATAAATCGTAATCAGCAACCTAGAGGGGGGAGAGGTGGCTATAGAGGTGGTGTGTCTCGAGGCGCTGGCACAACTGGTGGAAGTACTCGTAATGCACCACCACCTCAACAACAATACTATTTCCTGCCATACGGGTACTATCCTGCCTATGATTACTACGACACGCCTGCTATTTTGCCTGTTACCACTACTGCGATGGCCCCTGCTTGTGAAACTACCGATAATGGCGTTGGGGAGGTAAGTTTCAAACTCCGACATGTGATTGTAATTGAAGGCTTGACCAGCCATTTCATCAACAACATACTGACTGAAGCAAAATGCTCATTTATAGGTCAATGACGAACCACTCAGGATCTCAACGTCTCTGGCCTCATTCTCTCATCTTCCACAGACTGCAGGACCAGGCCTGCCACAACAAACCTCGAGTATCGCAACACCCCCACCATCTTGCTACGCTCCCATGATGATGCATCATCCACCAGTGCTGCCGCATAATATGTTAAATAACAAGTTGTCAGACCTTTCCATCATGTCTCCTCCAAATATGAGCATGCCAATGGTACAGTCTGCGCCAATAAATCAAATGCCAATGGGTCCAGTCATGCCATGGAGGCAACAGGATGGTAGCGTCGTGTATGCCCAATATGTACCTAGTCAAGGTTATTATATGCCACCCCCGATGCCAGGTCATATTTCAAACCAACACAATCATCTACCTCCTAATTGTGTGGCGAACGGAGTTTCGAGAAATACTGGTAATCGTCTCAAGGTAAGATTTTGGTTAATGATATTCGATGCTGCAATATGTTCTTATGTTTTCCTCCTTGTGACAAAATCCAAACATCATCAGAATCAAAGACTGCCGTCTCATTCGACACAATCCATGTGTCAAATTCCGGAATTTATTCCGGATCCTACCTACAGTCATTATGTGCCGTCTGGTGTCGCAGATAGAACTGATTCCATGCCTGATACCGCCACCTCATGTCCCACAGTGGTACAATCACAGCAACAAGATCAAGGACCCTCGAACATGACGAACGGATTGCCCCATCACGATTCATCGTATCGAGACGGCTCTATGCCAACGCCACCTCATAGTGCCACCGATGGTTGTTTCTCATCAATCCAGCAACCAGCAACCCCACGGCAGCAAAACCGTCTGCATCATACTGAACCAGTATCACCTGAACCGTCACGTCTACTACCTACCGCACTGGTAGACGATGATGAAGCTGGGCTATCAGTTGCAAATCCATATCGAACGCCGATGCTGCCAACTTCAAAGTTGATCTCGGCGAACAAGGTACCCATAGTACGGGAAATAAGGACTAATAAACTCAAAGTAGATCAGACTAGGCTGACTAAGGAATACTTTGACATGTTGACTGAAGGTGCTCGGCAACTCGTTCATAACATGACACCTCACTTTGAAGAGCAGAAGAGATGGGGTACGGCTATGACCACCCTGCAAGAGATTGTGGGTCGAGCATTGCCCAATATACCAGTGCATCGCTGTGGCTCTACCTCAAATGGGTTGGCGCTGGCCGGTGCTGACGTCGATGCCTGTGTGCTTTTATCTGACGTCGAGGGAAAGGAGAACGTCATGGAAACTGTGGCGGCGGCTTTTAGACAAGGTTTTTTTGCTGGTTCCTTTTCCAGCTAGCTACTCCCGTTTGGGCCCGCATTTGACACGCATCCCACTCAATAGCCGATATGAAGGATATCAAAGTATTGACCAAGGCTCGAGTTCCAACAGTTCGTATGCGTGATCCAGCAACGTAAGTAACCCTTGAGCTGTGTCCAAATACTTTTGCAAACGCGTATTACCGTCATTAGTGGAGTCAGAATCAATTTTTGCATACAATCATCACAATCCTTGCACGTCTCTCGATTGATAGCAGCTTATGCTGATGTAGATCCTCGATTCAAACCCCTTGCTACTGTTAGTACGTACTGCGTTCCCATGCAATCTCGTCGTGTTGTACTCTACATACTCACACGTAATCGTTGGACGTAGTAAAACACTGGGCAAAAAGAAGAAACGTCAACGAGCCGTATTTCGGGACATTGTCCTCTTATTGCTACATGCTCTTGCTAACATTCCTGCTGCAACATCGTGGCGTTTTACCGTGCCTTCAGGCTATTCCGCCACTGCCACAACAACGATCTTCTGCCACAGACACATCTACAAAGAATGACAAAGCGGCAACAGCAACAGCAGAGTCCACGAACCCTTCTCGACCGGATGAGTACTTCTTCCAAGACTTGAAACATTTGTCCGAGTACTGGACATGTTCTAATCGCGAGTCAGTTGGTGAGTTGCTGGTAGCATTCTTCAAGGTGAAAATCAGTCGTATTTTAAGACAGTTTGCTTCCCCTTGCCCCCCTACTCAGCTAACAATCGGTGCACTATCCAGTATTACTCCACAGAATTTCCGTACGTCCATGGTACTGCTAGTGTGAGAACCGGCAAAATTATTGCAAAGGAGGATAAAGGCTGGACCAAAGACCGCCAACACATGCAAGATGCATCCAGGCCCCCAGGCATGAAAGAGAGATTTTGGCTTTGTGGTAAGGATTGTTTCTGAGCGAACGCGTCGGCGGCCGAATAGTTTGCGCCTCAATTTGTTGACACCTTTCTACCACTAGTCGAGGATCCATTTGATCCTCTCACTAATGTTGGTCGGCCATGTGACAAGGATTCGCTCTTCCAACTCCGTGGAGAATTCATACGCGCGTCGAAGATGTTATGTTTTGGAACTATAAACGATAATCCCTTGGTCAAGATTTGTGACCGCGAAAACTCGTCTCCACAATATCGTCGTGATCGAAATGCTTCAGTATCATCCAATGTGTCTCAGCAACCAGCACCAGGTGTTGTTAATGTCATGCCTGCAGTGGGAATACCTGGTAATTTTTCAATGGCACCTCATCAAGGCATAATGCATCCACCCTCACAACCTATTACAGTTACAAATCGTATGAATCATCACCACCACCCCCCGTCGATAGTGATTTGTAGAAGACGGTAGTGCAGTTTATAGTTATTGGGACTTTTAGTAATTGCAAATACTTTAATCGTAGTTAGTATCATTTTTGCTGATCATATTCATACTGATCCCGTTGATCCGTTCATATGGATTAACTGGACTCCAACAACTACGACGACCAACTTAGAACCAGCTAGATATTTGTTTCTTACTGAAAGCCCACCGCCCTTCCACGTTTTTGTCACCAGGTACCTCATACCACAGTGAATGTATATCATTTGCTTCCTATTTTGGACATATGCCGCTGTGTCTCTACCTCTAGTCTTTTGACCGTCCGTACTTGTCACCAAGATTCTAATCTTCATATGTCGTTTCACTTGTTTTTTATACTAACGTCCCTTGCATATTTCGTTTGGCGTCCATAAAGTGGTCTCGGCTAGCTGACAAGATTTTCATGGACATTATGGGGAGATCCTCTATTCAATTGTAAACTATATGTTTCTCTATACTCCAAACCAGAGTGCAATCAAACCACATGCTGATTTAATTAACTACTTTGCCTTTTTTTCTGATCCATCTATCTCCCAAGATAGACCCCAACCGCACTAATACGCCGTACTAGTACCAATTGCTGCTCTAATCAGCCTAAACGCCTGACTGAACCTCTCCGTTCGTGTCCCTACCAGGATGATGCTTACTCTCATCACGACTCTCCTCCTCCTCATCATCACGACTCCGCCATGTGATATAGATCCCGTCGACGAACTTTTTGCTTTTCGGCAAATGGAAGGGATCAAACGGAAAGAATGTGTCTAGAACCTCTGAAGGCACTACCTTACTATCACTGTCTGCTGGTTGTGATGCTGCTTGGCCATCAGCATTGGACGATGTGGTAGGTGACGTTGCGTCCTGACGGGCAACAGTCGGGGAGTTAGATTGGGATCGACGATTCGACTCTAAGAGCGTAAAAAGAAAGGATATTTCGAGTTCGGATGTCAGAGTTGCAAACTCATTTACTATCGGTGCTGCGCAATACTAGATTGATTGACGTGGTTACGACGTTGCGCATTCCGGGAGTGGCAAACTGTAAATCAATTTCATGGAACGTACCTTCAAGGGATTCAACCGCGTATTCCTCAATACATTTTCAAGCCCAGCCAACTCTGGCGGAAATCTATGCTTGTGCACCACGTCGCCCTCTTCGTTGCACATAAACTCCCTCCATCTGAAACAGAACGTGTACATGATTGACTGTACCGCACTATAGAATACCAGGTGCCTTTTTGACTCGTCGGCATTGGACGCAACAGCCACAAACCCGGTATTACGGTCGGCTTGCTGAGCATACTTGACAGACCACTCATTCAACAACGAGATACAGGTTTTGACTAACGACGGACTCAAATATGATGCTCTTGCTAAAAATGATCCAATATAAGCGGACGCTGAAACTCTAATAGCAGGGGACGTGCTATCGTCAAAGGCTCGTTGGACCAAGCAAGCTAGAAAGGCATCCGGCAAGGTTGAATCTAGAGAGCATGCGTAAAACCATAGGAATTGCGTATATCGTGATCGATGGGTTGGTAACAATGATCTTTCGAATACGTCGAGAAGGGAAGGAAATAGGTTGAGGAGCGGCGACACATTATTGCTAGAGCCACTTTTATTTTTCGGTGAATATTTGAGATATTTCGGAGAAAGCGGCGATGCCGGTGGCGATGAGGACGTGGTTGATGCTATATATCCAAACAGTAGGTGCAGCACCGCATCTAGTTTCTGTATAGTATCACGAATACTGACTACCAGGGGCCCAGCTACTTCATCCTCATCATCGTCGTCTGAACCATCTTCATCTTCATCATCGCTAACTGCGCCCCCAGTTTCGGTATTATTATTGCTATCTAACCCACCGGATGGTCGATGAGTCACACCATCACAGGGTGCAGGCGGACCAAAGAGGGCTTCAAAGACAGTATCATTGATGGTCACTTCTTCCTCCAGCTCATCGATGCCAGATTGGATTTCAACATCAATCTGGATGGCCCTATCGACAGCTAGAGCCAATACATGTTCTCGCAAGACTGGAGCATAGCCGATCATTTTGAGTATCCCGTCCAAATAATGAAAGTGCTCTGTAACACTCATTGCCTTGTGTGGGAATGCTTTGGATATGATGGGAGCTAAGACTGATGGTCCCGTGGGTATGAGGTGCAGTACATGTTTCAGACACGTATGTGCCCGCGTGGCAGGTCTGTTTCCCTTTCTGAATGCGTGAATTAGTCGTTCGCAGACAGGTATTATATAATGGGCATGCGCAGATACTAAGTTCTCTAGTAGTGTTGACCATGCATTGAACAGAGCAATGGTTTCGGTTGTAAGACATTGATGGTCAGCATCTAATACGGCGATGACTAGGGCCGAGTATGAGGATGTAAGGGATGATACTATTTGGGTTAGGGCACGAAACCATGCGGAGAGCCGATCTGGTTCGGGTCTGAATGTCGCAGGTGGTTTTGCAGCAAGGTATTCGACTAGCTTGAAGTATGGACCAGGCATGCCCTATAAAGGGTTTGAAGTCTCAGTCGCGTTTGGACACATGATGGTGATGCATTCTAGGCCGAATTGCTTGGTGGCAGGTGGTTTCCGACATTTTTTGTCTCTCTGATCTGTCCAAACCCCCCATGGCAACGCACATTCATTCCAGAGCAACAGCGAATACATACTTGTAGCTTATCACTCATGGCTTTCGTCAGGTAGGATACCATATCGGGGACAGTGCGCAGGGACATGATGGACTGTTGGTCTGGCAGTGGTCGGTTACCATTTGACTTGTCGTCGTCCAAGTCCTTGACAGATACATCGAATCGGACTCGCTTGGCAGGCTTTGTGGGCAGAGGATCGTCCTGCTGTTGGGTCCTTGCGGTGGTCATGCTGCTCTTGTACTGGCTTATTCGCAAGCAGCTCGAGGTTGATGCGGGACTGGCAGCATGATGATGATCACGAGGTAATGGATGGCATGGCGGACACTCGGCCAGTCCTGTGGGCAATGGACAGTGGACTGTGGGCAGGAGGTAGAGGCAAGGCGCAGAGCTGATGCGTGTCCTCTCGCATCCGCCCCGCTTCGCCCGTCCGCGCCGTCGTGGCAAACAAGTCATCCAAACACCAGCCGAATCAGAAGCGACGCTTGCATGCACAGGCTGCAACAATGCTCGCTGCTGATCGTTCTCATGCTCATCCATCGCCAAGAAAATTAAGGAGGCAGACAATCGTGTCGAACAATCCGCCAGCATCCACATCCTCGTCTTCAACCAAAAGTTTCAACTCTACTGCATTCCTGATTGAAAAGTGTGAGGAGCTGAAGGTATGTGTGTGGCCTAACTGATCCATGTCACATTGTATGCGCGGACGGAACGCATCCGTATCTTATATGCTCCTCTGACCCTGGTCTCACCCCGTCCATCCCCACCTGTCCTAATCCAGGTCAATGTGTATGGGACCATTAACAGGTGTGTCCACAGACCCACCCAGCCATTCAAGCCGGACGCTACTGCATGAAACTACGCAACGATAGCAATTATCGTGACTTTTTAAATACAAGCGATTACGTGCTGGATTTACGGGATGAGATCGCTTCCATCGCTGAAAAAGTAGAGCAAGCAAAGGCTCAAGCCGAAGATGGCGACAAAGCAAGTGGCACTATCTGCTCATTCATCTCTCGCGCCTTGCGCCTCTAGGATCACTCACAACACCCCTCGAACCGACTAGTCCTTTCTCACAAAGTTACACCTGTCGTCAAGAAGTATCAAGACATTGGAGCAAGACCTTCAAGCATTGGGAATACTTGCTAGAGTATGGTGTTCCTTGCCGCGATGGCGATTCGCGTAACATTGATTTTCTGAGTGATCATAGTTGCACTATGAACTACAAAACTTTGACCATCTAGTCAACATCGGGGAGTTTGTCGGTGCCGCCGCTACTGTAGCTGAGATGGTAAGAGAGCTATTTCAACTGCATAAGGCCTGATTTGCTTCCTGTGATTGGATGGACCATTTTGCCAAAACTTAGAGTTTACTAGTCGAAACACTCCAGGAGCTACCAAATTGTGACAAGTCAGTCTTCAATGTTGTAAAGTCACAAACGTTGATCCGCCGCGCCACTCTACGCCATCGGCTCAACGACCTATTTCATTCCATATTCTCATTCTCTCATGGCATCGATGGAGTGAACAAGCTAACTGTGTCCCAGAGAATACCTAGTGAGTGTACCCACGGCGACCTTGGCTGCAACTTGGCTGACTATGACAAATGAAATAGTGACTGCTGGCAAGGAATACTTTGATAATCCACCCACGATAGAAGATTTGTTTGCCGCATTAGCTACAGCCGACATGCTGCAAGAGAAGCTACAATGGTTGGGTCAACAACTAATCCCAACATTCATTGTCAACGTTATCAAACAACCTACCGCCCAAGTCACGCAGATAAAAAACAAGTTACACTCTCAGCTTTTGTTTGCTGGTGGGAAGAAGGTGACCACAGCCGGAAATCTCAAATCACGTACATAATCTTGTCGCTTAAATGAGCATGCTCCAGGGCGGTTGTTGATCGCATAAACGATACCTAGATCTTTCAACTGCGCTCGAGAAGATCATCTTTGTATGTCAATTCATGCTTGAGAATGGTCTACCAACTGGCGCACCACTGGGAGATGATCCGCCTAGTTACGCCAAGTCATTTGGCGAGACGTGGGCTGAATCGCTATGTCGCGCACTGCTCGAGAATGCCCTGATGCCCCTAATACCTGATGATAAAGCTTCTCTGGAACGTTTCTCTGAGCTGTCAGAAAGCGTAAGAGGGTTTGACGCTCAATTGAAAGAATTGGGTCCGTCATTTTTTTCATTGTATCGTTTGTCGAATGGCTGCAATGACCACATGCACGACCCATAATAGAGCTAATACCGCCCAACCGAGAAGACTTGGTCACTTTTATCAGTAATCTACACCATCATTACACTCTCAAACGACGAAACGAATTGCTACGTGTCGCCCGGGACATCTTACTGAGCGACGACACAAATACATATCTCGTAACGGAAGGAACAGAGCGTGGTGGTGTGGCATTCCTCACGAAAGGTACCAAAGAGGGTAAATCTGCTGAAGGCCCTAGTGACAAGAGGGAGAATGGGAAATTCATGGGAGGCAAGGATGGTGTAGAAGTTAATGATTCATCAATCAAGTTACCTGCGATGCATATTAGTGTTCAGGCACAGATGTTGATGGAGTTGGTCTATCAGACTTTGCTTGAGGCAGAGAAGACTGAAGACCAGCAAAGGTGAGTCATCAATCCCGTTGTTTATTGCTCAGAACCCTGACATGCCGAGGGGTGTATCCTTGCGCCCAAAATAGTGCTATAGAACTATTCTTTTGTGCGCGGGATCTCGTTGACCTGTATCGTGCAATTACGCCTCAACATTTGGCGGACGTCATTGAATCATCAATTACGAGAGCCATGATATTCTATTGTGACTGCGAATACATAGTCCACCATTTGATTACGCTAGGGTACCAATTCGCTACTAAGCTCCCGCCACCAGTCAAGTCGTACGGCACTTTTGTTGATTTAGTGCCTAGTTTCAGAAAGTTGGGAGAATATTACTTTAGAAATCAATTGGTACGTGTTTGTTTGCGAAATGGCACGTGTACGAGGGGAAGGAAACTGGACAGCATGGTAATTGTCGTGTCGATCTCAACTATCAGCGACACCAACGAGATGTGATTCTAAACCAGCTTGGTCTCCTAACAAGTCTTGAGGATCTGTCGAACGAAGCTAAATTCAAGAATATCGAAACGCATATCAAGTTCCTAGTCAATCATTTGACTGGCATCGCCAAGTCTTGGAAGGTATGTCTGTTGACATGTCGCCAGAGTCGATCCAAAGTCACATCTCTAGTGCTACCGATAGGCTGTTTTGCCAAAAGAAATGGCCCTACAAGCCGTCGGACTACTGCTGGATACAACCTTGACCAGTCTCATTGAGAAGCTACGAGCTATTACTACTTTGAATATGGAAGATTCCTACCAATTGAAGTATATTCTAAGCATTGTGCGGCGACTCGAAGAATGCTTTTATGTAACGAAACTGGATGCGAAACGAAAGGTTATCGAAAAGGTATATAATTTTACAATGACTGTTGCCCTCGCCCGATGCCTTGAACTGACTCTACCTCACAACAAACAAGGCGCCTATACCCAAGTATGCCAAGACTTGGGAGTTATTCATATCAATTGTCGACGCTCTGGTACGTCAGGACCCCGTTGCCTTTGTATCCTTTGTGTCTGGTTTGAAGGATGTACGCACTTGATTTATTTCGCGCATAGACAATTTGTACATCCTTCTTTCTCTTAAAATCATCATAATGTTACTACATATAAACTGTTAGAATGTAATTTTGGGTAAAGCATACGAATGATTCAAAAATGCAACGTGGACAGTTTGATACACGTGTGGGGTCGTTTCACCTTGAGTGCATGAACCTCTCACTCTTCTTCCCGATAAGCGCCACGTGTGATAGTACTATATAACTTTCTAGAATAAGTTTAAGTGTATAATAAATCCATCACTACTAACAATTAGACAAAACAAAATGGTATTGGTGTAGGTTTTTAGGGGGGGGGGGTAATCAGTGTTGCCGTTAGCTAGCTAGCCTCCTACCAAACCCATGCAGACGAGATCTATGTATAAGACGAATGACTTGCTTATTTACTTCTTCGGTATAAATATCCTGAGCAAGTCTGAAAGCGCTATTATGCCTAATAGTTTCGTTCCATCCACGACTAGGAAACGATGAACATTGGCGGTTCGTATTGTTTCCAGCAAAGCTCCTACTGTATCTTGCATTGTACATGTGTGGATACCTTCGAATTCCTATTTACGCAAATTCAAACGTGAGATCTTGGACAAAGAGTCCTGATTAAATCAAACCTACAGATCCCCGTCCTTGCAGGGCTTCTCCGACTGGCACTTCCAAATCGTAATACTGGCCTTCTCTCGCAAGCATCTAAATTCATTTGCGATGAACATCTCTTTTGCTCCGACACGCTCACAAGATGCGGCAACCATGGAAACAACGTACCAGCACATCGTGCTTCTCATACACATCCACAATGTTGTCTAGTATATTGAAATAATTAAGTAGAGCGTTATACAAAAAAAGGAAGATTGAAACTGATGTACTGACCATCTTCATCCACTATCGGCATAGCAGACACCCGCTTTTCCACAAACGTCTCCAACACCTCTATCAGCGGCGTTGTCGCTCGTGCCGTTATAAGCGGTTGATATACTCCAATCTTGATTTCTGCTATTGTCTTGAACAGATTTTCAGAATGCGGATACTATGTTGCGGAATGTGAGCCCATCTGGTTTCATATCAGAACTAGGCATGCGACCTAAGAAAAGGATTGACTGTATGCCGGGACTTACGTTTGCAGCTATATATTTCAATACCTGGAACTGCGTTATAATTCCAACCATTGTCTCTGATTCTCCGGCTCTATCTAGAAGTGCTATCCGATGTACACCATGTTTCAGCAGTAGGGAGCCAGCTAGTGAGGAATCCGATATGAATATGACTGCAGTATGCATTACAAC
>QEAN01000192.1:21287-38101 GCA_006535955.1 Synchytrium endobioticum | reverse complement strand
CCCGGTACGTCAACAATACTAGCCAGGATCAGGTGGTCCTGATGCAGCTGACACGATCGTGTCAGATGACGAGTGAGGAGTGATTGAGGGTCAATGACAACTGCTCACCCAAAGGGTTTAGTGTTAGTGTTTATGTTATCACGTGCTTGTGCGGGTCACCAATTATGTACTAGCCTGTATAAATAGCGGCGTAATTGAATTCTTTACATCATTGGATGAATAGGCAAGGACATTGTATTTATATCATTTGTAGTACAAGATCGTCGCCATCAAGTATGTAGTATTCTCACCATTAGGCTGTTGGAACAGTGGATAGTTCGTGAGGCTTCGGTCCTCAAAGTCACAGGTTCAAATCCTGTACAGCTCACAATTTCTGTCTGGCTTATCATGATGGTGCACGAGTCAGGACCAACGTACCTGGAACGTTTACCCTGTCGCCCACACTACCCATGTGGTACTCATCTGGCACCACCCGTCCCCCCACTTTTTGAGTTATGCGCCAAACCATGGCCTTCTTATATGGATAAGAAGCACAGAATGATCCAGCAGCTGCAGTTGGCTGCAAGGAGCACTTACTTGACCACTTGGCAAAAATGAAATGGAATGACACCCCTCACAGAGAGCAAGGGCTAGGTATCAGAGTTTCTTGCGACAATGGGGCTCAGTCTAATAGACACTTGGATTGGTAGGCCACTTAATCAAAGTCTCGCTCTTGTTGAATCGCAGTTATAAGCGTCGGACGCAAAGACATTCACCTTGGGCCACCGCTCGGCCATCCAACCATTATTACATTAGACACGAACCCTATGGTCGTCTTGAATTGGTAAGAGGCAGTTGGTCACTACAGCAAACTGGCAATGGATCTCTGCCGGTAGATGTGCATACTGCGACTTCAGGTCAGCTGCCGGCTCGCGAAAAGGGTTATTGGTCTAGTAGTATGATTCTCGCTTCGGGTGCGAGAGGCCCTGGGTTCAATTCCCAGATAACCCCACTCCAATATAACTTGGAGCAAATTCCATAACGTCTTTTTACCACAGGTGGAGGCAGCATCTGGTGGGTGCCACAACCAAACCACGTGGAATCCTCGATATCTCGGTTCAGGGAGCCTACCGGTTTCGCAGAGGTCCGCACTGGAATGCGGTCCCTTATCTTCACGTTCGTCAGCCATACGTTCGACAAAACTATGACAGACTCCGGTTTGGTCTACGGTGTTTTTCAACACGACCAGCCATACGAGGATAATCTCGTCGTGGCTCTTGGTGGAAAAGGAGTGATATCCACTTCACTCCTTATCATTCATCTTGGTCTTTCCAGGTATCAACGCAGATGAATCTCAATTCTTCAAGGTGAGCGACCCAGGTCGAGGGCATCTATAACAATAACGCAAGACAACCAATACACTCCTAACATGCTAAACAAAACAAATACAGATCATCTAGCGCCTACTATGATGGCTGACAGGCCCTTCAACCTACCAGGTGCGAAGGCATCATCAATGATGACCTGACAAGCAAGATCCGCCAAAGCTTTCAGTTCCTGTAGTCAATTAACTGCGTCAACTACGGTTGCCAACATAGGTTCTCTATCTGTTGGAGAAACACTAGTATCCATCTTGAGAAAACTACTTTGAAGCGTGCCGATCTCATAAGTTGTAATGGGATACTTCTTCACCAGATGCTTCATACGAAGCGTCACTCCTGTATTCTTGCGACCCTTCTTTTGCTCATTGGGGGTGGAAATGGTTCGTGCTTTTCTGGTACTTGTGACATAACCTGCTCTCTTCTCCTTTGGTTTCTTGTTCTTCTTTGGTGGCGGCGCGTAGGCTTCATCCTCCATCTGCTCTGGTACGCCTCTCGGATCGTTGCATGTGCCGATTTCTGTGTATGTACAGCGAGGACATTCACTGAGATGTTGCAACGGACAAGCGAGGTCTATTCAGAGTCTAGACGGGCCTATTACAATTAAACCGAACCTATTACGAATTGTCCTGTCATACAAGTTCAATTACCATGCGTTCATACTATGCAAGTACCCTTCCTACTATATTCCCCTATAAAATCTCCTCTCATTGGGCGCACCCAAAACTTGATCTCTTCTCCCTTCTGGAAACCAGGTATAGCAACACTGGCCTGATGTCCTATATACTCTCCGTTATTATTTTGAATGTGTATATTCCACTTCTCTACTACCGCTCCATTCCATGGTTCGTCCCATTCCACCCATAATTCGCCAGGGGGCCTTTTTGTATTGTTGAGGCAATTGAAACTTCGAACCGCGGGTGGGAGAAGTTCATTGAAAATGGGCCTGGTATGCTGATATATCCATCTCGAACTACTCTGTGCTAAGCCATCGTGAATCAAACGAATGACTTCTGTAGCATTCACATAAGTGTCCTGATAGATTCGGTACAAAAAATATGCATCTGCGCAACATAAATGTACTGGTACCTTCCGAGTTAAGGCAACCTTCTCCTGCTCTTCTTTTGGCAGATGCACTATACCCCCATACGATGCTTGTCGTCCAGGATATGCAACGGATGCATCTTCATGGTGGTTCTATAATAAAAAAACGCCGTCAATGTAATACACCAATCCTGCAACCGCAACAACACCACATACCTCCCAAGCTCTATATATCAGATCCATACCATGCAGCTCACACATACTTTTATACGGAGTGTAATTCTCCGCAGGAATCGCATAGGGAAATAACTCAACCACTATTGTGCCACGTCGACAAAACATGGCCATGATCATGGCTGACCCGTGCATACCCAATACTATGCGTGCTCGTCTTAACAATTTGACTTGCTCTTCAAAAGTCATGTCTTCCATTCTGAGAAAGAAAGTCTCCATCCCAAATTCCCGGGACAGCGCATTGGCCAAGTCCTGTTCGTTCAGAATCAGCCTGTTAAGCGTCCTAGATACTACCACAATCACATTGGACGAGTCATTTCGCTTAACCACTACCGGTGTATCAGCTGTAAGTCCATCAACCACACCAGCCTCTCTACTTGGTCGTAGACCCTTGACTTGCGTTTCTTGACTGACGTACGGGGCTTGACTGACACCTTCTGATACAGCTTCTGGTCCTGGCTCGCCCTGCTCCAATTCAGCACCGATTCGTGTAATATACCATTCAGCCACTTCACGGAGATGAAGCCCAGTGACATTCTTGCCTTGGATTCTACCCTGAGGCTCTGTAAATCCATACTGATACCAATTAGCCACTTTGCTGATACCTAAAGTGGCATCTCTAAAGCATGTGATGACATTGGCTTCATGGGTGAGATATCCTTTGAATCGTAATGGTTTATCTGATAGGTATTGCAAGACTCTGGTAGTGTCTGTAAATCCATAATTGTCGAGCATCATGATTCTATGACCATCAAGACTAAAGGGCGTATCCTTTTGCACAGATCCGCCCCCTACATATTCTTTTAGCAAGAAGTACATGCCGAGCACGTCATCATGTAGTTGATGCATGATATTTCTTGGATGTAGCCGGGCAAACATGTAGTGAGGGTCGGTTTCGTAGCGTACTCGCACATTTGTCAGAGAAGGATGAATTGGACTGACTTCGTCAAAGGTCCAAAAGAATACGGAATGGTTGACTATTGTGGTGAGCTCTACGAGTCCTTCCATGTAGCGGGAGGAGGGAACATTGGATTGGATGCTTCTATCGGTTTTGACAATGAACCAGGCATCTACTTTGGGATTGTAGCAAAGATTTCTGAATTTGCATATCCTCTCTACTCGGCTGCTGCCACGACACCATACAGACGACGATGGCAGCACACTCCATTTTGCTGCTAGTGTCACGTCAGTTACATTGACATGATGTTTGTTGTAGCCTGTGGTGGCGGACTCCGTTTTGCTTGGCGATTTAAGTCTCGTTGTCGTCGAAAAAGTATTACTCGATGCGTCAATGTTTGTTATCGGCATGCGATCTGATGTGGCTGTATGCTTGGCCGACTCAGCTGAGGCGGTATCTGGCAGGTTATCTTGCACAGGCTGTACATAGTGGCCTATATGATCATTGTCAATGGACGGTTGTGGCTCTGGGATTCGTTTAGTGCCATAGACTGTACCGTGAGGTTGTCAATCACAAACCACGACCGTTGCCAGTCTTCGTATACCCACTTGTTCGATTTTTTAACCACTGCTCATAGTCAGTTTCATCAAGCACAGTGTCGCCGCGAGGGGTAGTGCCAGCAACGGCATCGCTTGTGCTCATTCGACGAGGTAGATCCAGGGACGGCAATGGTATGGCCAGTCCATTGCTTGAGGACACAGTCAATATATCCGTCATCCATAAGAGCATGGCCAGTGTGAACAGTGTGGCCACAGCAGCGATCGTGATTGTGATGATGGTAGGCGATTTTGATGATTTCCTTTTATGGGCCTTTTTTTCTTCGAATACATCGAGTAGAGACAGATGATAGGGAGCGTACAGAGGTCTCCGCTTTATCTGGCCTGTCCTGTTCATATTTTGGGCAGTGGTAGGTCCAGATGTCACGATCGGCGTAGCATTTGATGATGTACGGCAATGGCGTACACTCCATGGGCATCGGGCAACAAAACACGGTACTATCAACATGAGCAGACCGACTCGGCAGCTACAACGGCCGTCCGCAAGCACTGCACCATCGAGTGCCCCCGCGAGTCGCATCACCCTCGCCTCGCACCATGACCACAGTAGCAACCTTCACCCATCATCCACATCCTACGAATCTCGCATTGAGCGACCGACTGAAGCCCGGAAATTAGTCAGACAGGTCAAGACTCTGCCTGCCAACTCACTGCCTGCAAGAACATCAAGCTACGATCGGGACCGATCAACTCCTGCAGAAACCATGCCGTCGGCTTCCTTTGCCTATCGCCAAAGGTCTAATTCATTACCCGTAACAGACTCACTCTTCAAAGTAAGTGAATGATATCATGCACTGCTGCGATTTCATTAACATTGGCTGCAATTAGGTCGGACCGGTCGTTGATGAGGTGATTACTCTCACACACCTTCGCGATGCGTCGTCTCAATGTATTGACACTAAGACTATAGATACGAGTAAAGGTATATATGGAGGAGGCCAAACGCCATAGGCAGTCTGATACTGCGCCAGTGGTATTCTCATTTTCTGTGGTAAGTTCCGTTGGCCTTTTCTTCCTTAATATGATGATGAGAAGACATGACATGTTATAGGAACTTGGCATATCATATAGAGAGTTTAGCAATAAATTACGCCACAAGGTGTGTTAACGTTGACACTGAATCACAGTTTGTTTGAAGTCGCCAACGCCATCTTCTTCTTCCCGTATAGGCTAGGACGATTCAACGTGAAGAGGATGATAATCTATACGGCACCATACCTGTCCTTATTGCTGATGAGCATGGTCCTTTGAAGGATGACAGAAGTTTGGACAGCTTGATTCGAAAGTGTTGGGCAAAGGAAAGGACCCCGAAAATACGATGGTGAGTGAAGGAATCGCAAGTGCGAAGTTGCCAATTGTTAAAGTATCATCGACCGTAGGATTATCTAGACTTTATTTTCTCTCTCTCTCTCTGTGTCCTATGTGATATGCCATTTGCGTTTTTTTCCGCAGCAGTTGTGGATGCCATACTCAACGATATTCGGTTGTGTAATATACATATATATATATACGATTCTGAGGCGCCCGTCGACGTACCCTTCACGAATGTTGTCTGTTATGACTGGTGCAGTCAAACACCCATCATGCACTAAGAAGGGAGAAGCCGATGCATAGGTATAGGTCAAAGCGACGATCATTTCATCATGTACTCGCGTCGACTCGAGCAGATTCGATTCTGATTACGATTTAAATGAATTTCTACTTCATGAGTTGCGCTCTATATACTATTTCTGGATTCTCTATGTGGTGTTTGCTAGATATCACAGCTAGTTCCCTAGCACGTATGAGTTGGATGTCATCTAGTTCGGCCTTCCGTGCCCGGTTGAAGTTATCCATGGTAGTTTTGAGCACGCCTTGTAAGGTTGCTGTGGCTTTTTCACAAGCAGTAACAAAGTCCTGGAGCGTGGCGGAAAGGGGAAGATGAGCCAACAACATTGCTGCAAACAGATCACCTGTACCAGTGAATGCCCCGTTGGCCAAGGCTAACTTTGGAAAGCTGATAGTGAATCGTTGCACGCGTTGATGCTGTTTATATGACGCGACTAGATGCAGATGTGTGGTATCATCAGAGAGGTGAGGTAAGGTGAGATCTAGGGATGTAATGACAATGTAATTGGCAGAAGAATGGTGATGCAACCAGTCTAGACACTGAATGGCACTACGCATGTCCGTGATTTTTATTCCCGATAGTAGCTCAGCCTCGTAGGCGTTTGGTGTAAGAATGTCCGCTAGGTTGAGTAACCGCTCCTTGTATATGCGGACAGATCCTTGGGGTACATATAGCTTGCCCTCGTCTCCCATTACAGGGTCTAGTACTACATTCAACCTAGAAAATCAGAATGGCAGAGTGTTCGCGAGTGGGTGGGACTTACGGAGCAACGTGTCTTTATTCGTGTGTTTCAGCCATTCCACCAATTCGGCAACAGCTTCCAATGCGGTTTCTTGCCCAATGTATCCTATCATGATGATTTCGTCCACCACCAATGAGTGGGCCGTAATGAATGAATGAATGAATGCACGGCGTGACTACCTGCTAGTATGTGAGAATACGAGTGGAGCATGCCATTGGCCTTGAGCCCCCGAGTGATTGCACGGAGGGAGTCGCCGTCTAGACGGTCCCCCTTGACGGTGGGATATCCGGTATGGTTGCTGAACAGCACGGTGTGGATGCAGTCGACATGGAATCCATGTAGGTTCAGTGGAAATGTCGCCGCCTTGTTGCCTGTGCGGTAGGAATGGGGGACTTTTTAATCAGAGTAGTAGGTACGGAACGTGTACACGATGCCATGAGCTCCTCCTCTTCATACTCATCCGTCCAAGCATCCAACCGTCAGGCTCCAATGAGGACATGGAGCCAGCATGATCATGATGATAGAGGCCGTACGTACCAACATAGCCATATACCACGTGAGATTGTACTGACAAGACCCGGCGAGAGAGAAGCATGCCGTGCGTGGTGGTGGGATTTTGTGCTGTCGTTGCCAGTGCTGCGGCATGCGTTGAAATGTCTCTTATTTGGTTGCTGCTCGTGTAACTATCAAACGAAGCGGAGGCGCTGGTTAGAGGCACAGGTACGTCCGCTTGTGATCTGAGCTGAAGCCCATACGTCTTACCACCATTGGCCGACAGGCGGTCTGCAGACATCCTGGTCATTTTGTCGTGAATCTGTACATACAAGTGCTACTTTATTACCACATCTCAGCAGTATACAGTCGTCCAATCCCGATATCTGTCATGTCTTCTCAGCCACAACTATCTTCCACTGGTGGTCGTCCATCATCTGCATCAAGCCAACCATCGGCTGCACCATTGGTTGTCAGATTGCAAAGACTCGTGTTGAGTGCCCAGTTCGCTTGGTTTGCTGGCCATCTCATAACAGGTATGCTATAGTATGAAAACATGCATCCGTGCATGGTCGCTGTCCGATTCGTCGGCCAAATGTGCAAGGACAGACGCAGTGATATCATGCATGATGGCTATGTCAGTGCCTGCACCAGCACTCACTGCATCCACACTCGATTGTACCTAGTGGTACAAGCATTGACCTACTTTCTGATATACCGTATGTCGTATGAGGGATCTCGAGCCTATTCAAGGGCCTACATGGGTACCATGCTTAGTTACGGAATCATCCTCTACAAGGCTCATGGCGTGAGTGGCGGTCCTGTCTCTCAATCGTCAACAATATCAACAGTCTAGTCATGGAGGTGGCGCTACGTCCACCAACACCCAAAAATCGACCTTTAGATCCCTCATATAAGCAAAAACTATATGCAGCGTATATTGCTGGACGAAAATACTCAATATCTACTCTTGGCTTTGATTTGGCTGACAACCTCGCCAATTTGGGGTATGAAACATCAGTTCAACGTCTTGGTTACCCTCCGAGTTCAATTGACACACATACACGGACTACTCTAGTTACTTTGATACCATACTCCACCTTCTCAGTCTTCCATGCACTGACATTTATACGGACTGACATTATTCCGACCTTGGCGCCAACGGCCGCTTCAACAGGAACGGCACCACTTGCACGCCGACTGCAGCAACATATACTGCAATTCGTGCAAACCTATCAAGGTCCTGCCCTGAGTATGGTGGCATACAGTGAGATATGGGTCACATTCCCAATATTGATATTATACATATTCACTGGAAGAGCCTCTGTATTGTTACCCTTGATGTATGCCAACTTTGTGAGATTCAGGTAATTCTTGAGATCCGTTTCGTCTGGCGCGTATGATGAATTCTGATGACTCTCGCAATATCACTAGGTACTTTTTTTCTCCAACCACAAAGCAAGCCTTTAGAGATGTTAGGGTGCGTTTTGATGCATGGATTGAGCAGAACTCATCTGTACCGGCCATTGTCAAGACCCTCTACGTTCAAGCACGAGAAGCCATCATTAAGTATGGCAACATTGACATTGTTGGTACCGGTGGACCGGCTGGTGCCGCCAATCGTTAAATTGGCAAATACTGATGCTTTGTTGTGGTTGTGATATAAGGCATCTCATATATTGCGACCGAAATTAGCAACGATGTGAAAAGAAACACATTTGCACCCTCGTTATATCATAGTTCTGGTATTCACCCTTCATGTCCCATATTCGCCGACCATTCTCAACATCTTGTCTCAATCCGTCACTTGAACGCTTTATCATCGTCTTTATCTTTGGCGGCCCGATACGGTGGCGTATATAGCAATCTAAACAGGATCGAAGGAATATAATGCGAATCGGAATGTCTTGCCGCAACTTGCGTCAATACTTCTGATGGTGTTCCCTATCCCGTCCTTGTCATGAAGCACGAAACTGTCGCGAAGCACGAAGCTGTCACTCGTGAGTGACGTGAGCTATTAAATCCCCATGGAGATCGTTACGGTTGCTCCGATGTCATGACTTGGTTCTTACATGAACCATGCTCTTTCATATGCAAGTCAGGGCAGAAGCAAGCATTTACCTTGAAAGCATAGGGCCCAGGTGGGCAGCAAGTATGAAAGCGTCTCGTGACTGCCCATTGGTTGGTGTGTCAACCCAACCTCCAATTCTGTTTTTAAATTCTGAATTACTTCCAATTTTTAAGATGGTGATGCAAGAGAGTCATGGCATTGTCATACACTTATACATCATTGATAACTGATTAGCTTGACTCGGATCGGATCGAGTCAAGGATGAATACGCCAGTGAAAAAGTCCGAATTACTGCAGCGACAAAATGATGAAGTGGATGTGCTCAAGAGCATATTCGGAGTAAGTATATCAACCAGGCACACGGCCGAGGATGGCTCCGCCCCATGCATTTAATGATTAACGCAAGTCATGTACTGGCAAACATCAACCACCCATCACAATCATAAGTCTGATAATCTCATGGAATAGGACGACTTTGTCGAGAAAAAGACAAAAAGGGGCATAGATAAAGCATTCTACCTGAAATTAGACGGATTTGGTGAAGAAATACGTGGCCTAGTTGCCATCGAGCTACACGTTCGGTAGTTATATATCTTGGTCGCCGTACCTGGTCTGGTCTGCTTGCATTCTCAGATAAGCTGACCTAGATTGGGAGAAAAGTATCCTCTTCTGCCACCATTACTATCCATCGAGAGCGTCAGCGGAGTGAATGATGAGCAGGTCGAAGCGCTACTTTCAATGCTCATAGACAAAGCCAGAGAGTTATTGGGAAGCGAAATGACTTTTGACCTCGCCACACTCGCTCAACAATATATCACGTAAGTCCACCACACCCATTACCCATAATGCGGCACGAGGGCAAAACCAACAATTATGTTGCATAACGCAGAGAGAACAATGTAGCGATTAGAAGAAACCAGCATCGTGGATTGCATGCCGAAATGCTTTCTCGCAAAGAAAAGCATGAGCAAGAACAGCACGAGAAGCTGGAGCAAGAACGACAAGAGGCAGAAGATCTGAGGCTAAAGGGTGAGCAGGAGGAGAATTTGAAGCAAGTTATTCAATATGAGGTGCATACCCGTAGTTTGTGTTCCATCCTCAAACATAGTACACATCCTTACGTCAAAAATTTGCAGGAGGAGATACGGCGAAAACAGGAACAATTAGAAGAAGAAAGACAACGAAGGAGAAGGCAGCGACATTCAAATCATAACCTCCATGAGCCGACTGATGGTCTCCCTCCATCCTATAGTATTAACATGGATGTCGTCAATAACTCTCCCAACATTAAATCTCGATATCATAGCGATTTTCAAGAATTGGAGTTCTTGGGAAAGGGAGGGTATGGTGTCGTCTGTAAAGTGAGGAACAGGGTAGACGGCCACGTTTATGCCATTAAAAAAATTCGCATCGTGCCTGGTGGCGATGTATCAAAACTTTTGAGAGAGGTACAATCCCTGAGCAGGATCCAAAACCAATACATAGTTAGATACTACCAATCGTGGTTTGAGGAATCGGATGGAAGTGTCTGGCATGGCGATGAATCGGATTACTCCTCAGAGGAGGACGATGATGATGAAGGATCTGATATGGATGACGAAGGTCAAAACCATCATACAATCTCCGACTGGTTGGCGTCCAGAGAAATGTCAAGGTCTCGTAGCTTTCTGGCGGGCGCTGGTGGGCAGGCGATGGATGGTGTTCTTGCCAGTAGTCCTCCGAACTCGAGCGCCCAAAGTCCATCCGGTGTGGATGAACCACATGCAGCACATAAGCATCACCATAACTCCACCCCAAAAATGGAACGAGTCTTGTATATTCAGATGGAACATTGTGAAAAGAGGACGCTAAGGGATTTAATCGATGAAGGCCCGTTGACCGATAACGAGATCTGGCGGTTTTTGCGACAGATTGTAGAAGGTCTTGCAGAAATCCATCGCCAAGGCATGATTCATCGAGATTTAAAACCTGGCAATATCTTTTTAGACAGGCAATCCAATATCAAAATTGGGGATTTCGGCTTGGCAACTTCCAAACCTACCAGCACGCCCTTGGCTAGTGATGTAGTTCCCACGCTAGAAACAGAGTTGTTGACCGAAGCCTTGGGAACCCCAGTCTACGTCGCCCCCGAGATGCACACGATTAAAGACAGTATTAGCAGACAAGGGTTATTGGCCTATAACAATAAGGTTGACATGTACTCGCTAGGTATCGTACTGTTCGAAATGTGTCTGCATTTTTCTACAGCCATGGAACGGGCCATTTGTCTACGAGAACTGCGCAGACCCGAGATCCTCTTTCCGGCCGAGTTTGATATCAAACGACATGAGCAAAAAGCTAAAATTATAAAATGGCTTTTATCGCACAACCCAAAAGCTCGACCATCGTGTCTTGAACTGCTATCTTCACCATTGATGCCACCAATGTTGGAAGAAGAAAAACTAACGGAGGCTTTACGGTTGATGACAAATGTGGAAAATCCGTTGTACTTTCCGAGATTGAGCAGAGTTTTGTTTTCAAAAGTAGCTGACAAGCATAAAGATGCTGCTTTTGACTTCAACAGGTAAGTCTGTTGCGAGGAACATTTCATGTGGCAACAAAGCTCCTACTGTTTTAAATCAATCAAAAATAGCGAAGCAATATCTCTTAGACCCGATGTGGAGCTTGCTACGAAACGAGTACATGACAGTTTGAAACTAGTTTTTGAACGCCATGGCGGTTTGGAAATATCGTCGCCTTTACTGATTCCCAAGACAGATTTATATGAAGAAAACAAACATGTAGCATCGCTCATGGACCCAGACGGTAACGTTGTGCAGGCAAGTAACTACGAATTTTAATGTTTCTGTGTCAAATCGTTTTTTTTTTTTGACGACCGCCTCTTCTCTGTTTAGTTACCCTATGATTTGACAGTCCCTTTTGCCAGATTCATATCTAGAATACCACAAAATGTTGTTCGGTTAAAGCGATTCGCCTTTGGGCGAGTGTACAGAGAGAATCGTGCAAAAGGTCAGCCTCAGTCCGTATACGAAGCGGACTTTGATATCATCGCGGCATCTGGCGGGGATTCAGTAGCAGATGCTGAGATCATCAAAATCGGCATTGAAGCCGTCAATGAAGTACCGGAGCTAAATCCTTCAGATTACGTTGTGCGGATTGGACATGGTCGAATTCTGGACGCAGTATTAGATCATTGCAAATTCCAACGCAATCCAGAGACTCGTCGTTCGGTGTATCAGACGTTGGAGCAGCTTGATAAGCCATCTACGTGGTCCCAAATAAGAAAAGTCTTACAGCAAACGTCTTCAAGAACATGTCTAGATTTGCTAGAGTCCTTTGTAAGTTTCAAAGGTAAGTTTGAAATGGTCTACGGCAGGCTCATTGTATCAAATGTTTCGATGGCCCGTGTGAGTTGCATTTGCAAACATCTGCTGCAGATGCCAAGAAACCGTCATTAATATATAGGGGACTTTGAAGTAACCGCACAGAAACTCCAATCTCATCTTTCCGGAGAAGCTCTGACTGCTACCAAGTCAGGTTTGCAGTCATTGAAACGAGTCATTGAGCTGCTCCATATTATGAATGTGAGAACACGTATAGTGTTTGTCCCACTCCTGGCTCATAACGCATGGTTTTGTAAGCACAATCTAATGTTTCAGTTGTGCACTATCAAGAGGCGCAAAGTTGGTAAGCGATTCCATTACATTTCTGCTTCTCTAGCACCGCCCTCGTTCACACTTTAGCGTCGCATCAGATGTAATTGCTGCTGGTGGGCGATACGATCATTTGATGGATCAATTGCGGCTACCGTTTGGTCCGTCGCAGTCCATGTTGGGTGTTGGCATTTCGTTTGGTAGGACTTTATGCTTTATTCATGTTGAGCCACTATGGGCAAGAAGGCTCACTCCTTATTTGGTAGCTTTGGACAAGATGATAGTAGCAGTGAATTCTGATCAGCATAAGGACGGGCTGCACCAACAACACCTACACGCAAAAGATCGAAGCCGTATAGATGGGTCTTTCGGTGCGGACGTTCTTGTTATCTCGTTGACGAAAGGTCACTTGGAGGACCGATTATCTATAGTGACTGATTGCTGGTATTGGGGCTTTTCAGCAGACTTACAATATGAGGAAGCGAATTTGTCTATAGTGGACGCGCTGGCATCTTCCCAGCTTCGTGGATTCTCTGTTGTCATTGCTGTGCGTACTGCAGAACGGCATGGTTTGGGTGTCGACTTGAAGGTTTATAATCTAGTTACAAAATCAGCAACCGAAGGTGCGTGTCTGTAGTCTTGTTATCACTTTCCTTGGAGGAGTGACCACCATTTAATTGATTTGTACGGTATAAGCGTTTCAGTTTGCTCATGTCACAGACACATGTACTAGTCACACGCCTGGAGCTACGGTCAAAACTCGCGGTAGAAGTTGAAAACATTAAGTCAAAGCGTTACAAAATGTCCACAGCAATGTACACCCTTTCACAGCCAATCCTATCATCTGTATCCTCTACATCCAACACTACGTCACCCACCGCCCCTGCAGGCTCCAGTACCGCCGTATCAGATGTTCAACTCATTTTGGCGGCTTCTCCAATAGGCAAACCGAAGCAGAAGCATAAGAATAAGGTCATGACTCAGACGGCTATCAAAAGCGCTGTCGCAGCCAAGATAGAGGGACTGCATCAAACAGCGATGGTCGGTGTCGAAGCACCTTCTTCTATTCTCAAAAAGCTGTGTCGTTGCAACTTAGACGACGATGCTGAGTTCAAATCTGTATGCGAATCAACGTCAGCATCATCGAAAGAAGTACTGAGTAATACCAGGTCTACTATCCAAAGATTGGCAAAAAATGCAGCCAAACATGTGTGGCTGCATTCGACGGTAGATAATACGACACATCTTTATGTGATAGAGTAGCTAAACTGGATGTATGGTAAATGTAAATATTTGGCATTTGATGAACATGTTATACCTCAGAATGAAAGGCATCTTTACGATGTTACAGCACGCGTTTACATTTCTAGATATACAACGAATATGGTGGCCTCCAACCTCTGCAAACTTCGCCAAGTGATGACGGCCGTGTCGAAATTGATCAGGAGATGCCAAGCGGTAATGCGGCGCTGTGTCAAAAGCAAAAAACCGATACATAACTTGAAGTTGACGATCTCGTCTAACTCTGGCGAGATTTTTTATATTTACACCATCCTAGTACCCAAATCGTTAAGTATGACAATCAGGAGAATCAAATCGAACCGTACAGGAACATACCATGGAGAGCTGTATATTGTGATGCTCTCTCCGAACCGGGCCGATAACAACATCATGAAAGGATTGGGCGTCATAGGTTATGAATACGACCCGCCATATGAAAATTTCTCGCTTCACTCCAAATCTTTCTTCTTAACCTTGCTAGGACTTCCTCAGCAAGCTTTGCCGCTTTCACGCATAGTGGGGGTTCAGTACCATCTGATTGTAGCCAATCTGACGCCTTAGCCCCTTGGATCTCCCCACCCAGGAGTGATCTCTCTTCTTTCTCGCGCTACATGCGGAAAGTCTGAAAAGGCGTCTATTTCATCAATTATGTTTCGACCGGGTCGGTTCGGCAAGTACGTTTATTTCGATACACTCTCTATGGTAGGTCTAGGATAGCCACGGCCGGGTGGGATGTAGTACGTATGCTGTCTATGGCAAATTGCCAAAGGCGTGATTCACAGTCATGGTGACTGCGGATTCCACTCCGGATTTAGGCCTACCGGACATTTTTATGCTATCAACAGATTGAATGATCCCGGCCGGCGGGAATGCCGTAGCACATTCGAACGACAAACCCGGTTCTTGAACTCCCGCTCGTCTACGACTGCATCCATGACAATGAGCTTGAAACTACTCCAAGGACAGTCCAAGGCGCCCCCCTCAGACGAGTGAGTCTTTACTGTGGTTGAATGTGCACGTGTCGCGGATAGCTGCATTGACGCATTGCGGATGCGAAATAGCGCCCAGAAGGGCTCTCCACTGCGTATTCCGTTAGCGGTCGTCGTGTTGACTTGGGTCATTGTCTTTGCTGGTTGCCTCGCGCTGGCAATAGGTATGCATCTACTAACGGGATGGGCTACGTCCGTTTATGCTCATGCCAAACACAACCAAACAGCCCTGATCCAATCTGGTGCTACGTCCACCTCCCTCGGAGCTATGGAGGATCAGCTCCGACCGACAATTATGCGCCAAGTTACGACGGCAGGTAAGCTACAAAGTCTTTATGAAAAGATCCAAAAAGGGGGATGAAACAACAACATCGCAATACACCACCTAGTCACCGATGCCCTTGTTGAGACGGAAAACATGCTTGCTTCCACGACAGAAAATTCGTTATTTGCCGCATTCGCGAATTCCGATCCAAATACCCCTACCACGGGTCTCTCAAACATGAACATGTCCTCCCCGCAAGCTGGTAAAATCGTCGGCCTAATGAAAGTGGCGTGTGCAAAACTGATACAATGTCGTATCGCTGGTGTTGCGTTGGGGGATAATGGAATGCTCATATACCAGTATGGGTCCTACGAAACAGTACTTGCACAAGATGCATCAACCCTTGCGTGAGTGTATTAAGCAGTGGAGCATGGGCATATGTGGGAAAGGTTTGACACAGGACACTTTGTAGGGCACCTGGAGGCCCCAACCTCTACGTCTATGCTTTATATCTTGACGCTAGTTACAGCCAGTTCTTTGTAAGCTGCAGACGGGGTTGGTTGACTGCGTCGTTGCTAATCCAAGCCGCCAATGCGTACTAGTCTCCATCCACGTTCATCACGGCAGTCCCAGCACAGTCCCCCAACAACAGCGACACCTTTATATTGCAGGGATACCTGCAGTACCCAACTGTAGGCACCGCTTATGGACGGAGCACTAGCATCACTACGCAAACGAACTGATGCGAGCATTATCTTATAGACATCGTTCTGGGCTTCCTATATGAACCCAGTTCCCCAGTTGGACCGGGTTGGGAATATAATTTCGTACGAAATCGTGCTCTCCTTCAGCAGAGCAGGATACTACAACCTGCCTTATGGCCAGACCGACAATAGACACTTTAGTCATTTTGCTTTCATGTCAATGTCTATCACCGGGTTGGAGAGGTTGCTTAAAGGTCCGTGTCGTACCCTTGTTCGTGGCTTGTCACCGTAAAAGGACAATCCATTAGCTCTGACGCACCATTCAATCTACATGTAGGCCTGAACTCGACCGAGAATGGCTTGGTGTACATCGTTGACGCACAAGGATACATGGGTACGCGTTGCAGACTGAGCCTGATTTCATGCCTCGAGTGCCTAACTGTCGTACCGCTCGCTGTAGTGTCTTCATCAACACCAAACATCAGTCAAGTCGCATATGGACCTGACCGATGGGTAGCGTGCGCGAGCCTAAACAAATTGGTCGCTTATACCTGCGCGTATTTGAACAGCACATATGGAAGCATCAGTGCCGTTCCAGATGCTGGACTTTCTGCAACTTTCAATGGCGGGGATGTTGGCGGGATTCTCCTGGATGCGAAATGGATTGCCCGCTCAGGCCTCAAGTACGCTCAAACACCGCATCGTGATTCTGAGCTTTGACACACCACTCGTGGATCATTAGATGGTTGGTAGTCTCCACCATGCCCAGGTCCGACGTGTATGGAAGGGTCGACGCAGCCAACAAAGGGGTGTACGCGTCGTCCGTTTCCATTGCCGTGGTTGGTCTCGTCCTGTCG
>QEAN01000192.1:3012-21277 GCA_006535955.1 Synchytrium endobioticum | reverse complement strand
CGTACAAAGTGGATGGTCGCGATTATTGTCATGGTCATATCCCCTCACGCACGATCATGGCATAGGTTTGACGCATTGAATTCGGTAATTTCAGGTCTTCGTACCACCAAGCACTGATCTCTCTTCTTTCTCGCGCTACATGCGGAAAGTCTGAAAAGGCGTCTATTTCATCAATTATGTTTCGACCGGGTCGGTTCGGCAAGTACGTTTATTTCGATACACTCTCTATGGTAGGTCTAGGATAGCCACGGCCGGGTGGGATGTAGTACGTATGCTGTCTATGGCAAATTGCCAAAGGCGTGATTCACAGTCATGGTGACTGCGGATTCCACTCCGGATTTAGGCCTACCGGACATTTTTATGCTATCAACAGATTGAATGATCCCGGCCGGCGGGAATGCCGTAGCACATTCGAACGACAAACCCGGTTCTTGAACTCCCGCTCGTCTACGACTGCATCCATGACAATGAGCTTGAAACTACTCCAAGGACAGTCCAAGGCGCCCCCCTCAGACGAGTGAGTCTTTACTGTGGTTGAATGTGCACGTGTCGCGGATAGCTGCATTGACGCATTGCGGATGCGAAATAGCGCCCAGAAGGGCTCTCCACTGCGTATTCCGTTAGCGGTCGTCGTGTTGACTTGGGTCATTGTCTTTGCTGGTTGCCTCGCGCTGGCAATAGGTATGCATCTACTAACGGGATGGGCTACGTCCGTTTATGCTCATGCCAAACACAACCAAACAGCCCTGATCCAATCTGGTGCTACGTCCACCTCCCTCGGAGCTATGGAGGATCAGCTCCGACCGACAATTATGCGCCAAGTTACGACGGCAGGTAAGCTACAAAGTCTTTATGAAAAGATCCAAAAAGGGGGATGAAACAACAACATCGCAATACACCACCTAGTCACCGATGCCCTTGTTGAGACGGAAAACATGCTTGCTTCCACGACAGAAAATTCGTTATTTGCCGCATTCGCGAATTCCGATCCAAATACCCCTACCACGGGTCTCTCAAACATGAACATGTCCTCCCCGCAAGCTGGTAAAATCGTCGGCCTAATGAAAGTGGCGTGTGCAAAACTGATACAATGTCGTATCGCTGGTGTTGCGTTGGGGGATAATGGAATGCTCATATACCAGTATGGGTCCTACGAAACAGTACTTGCACAAGATGCATCAACCCTTGCGTGAGTGTATTAAGCAGTGGAGCATGGGCATATGTGGGAAAGGTTTGACACAGGACACTTTGTAGGGCACCTGGAGGCCCCAACCTCTACGTCTATGCTTTATATCTTGACGCTAGTTACAGCCAGTTCTTTGTAAGCTGCAGACGGGGTTGGTTGACTGCGTCGTTGCTAATCCAAGCCGCCAATGCGTACTAGTCTCCATCCACGTTCATCACGGCAGTCCCAGCACAGTCCCCCAACAACAGCGACACCTTTATATTGCAGGGATACCTGCAGTACCCAACTGTAGGCACCGCTTATGGACGGAGCACTAGCATCACTACGCAAACGAACTGATGCGAGCATTATCTTATAGACATCGTTCTGGGCTTCCTATATGAACCCAGTTCCCCAGTTGGACCGGGTTGGGAATATAATTTCGTACGAAATCGTGCTCTCCTTCAGCAGAGCAGGATACTACAACCTGCCTTATGGCCAGACCGACAATAGACACTTTAGTCATTTTGCTTTCATGTCAATGTCTATCACCGGGTTGGAGAGGTTGCTTAAAGGTCCGTGTCGTACCCTTGTTCGTGGCTTGTCACCGTAAAAGGACAATCCATTAGCTCTGACGCACCATTCAATCTACATGTAGGCCTGAACTCGACCGAGAATGGCTTGGTGTACATCGTTGACGCACAAGGATACATGGGTACGCGTTGCAGACTGAGCCTGATTTCATGCCTCGAGTGCCTAACTGTCGTACCGCTCGCTGTAGTGTCTTCATCAACACCAAACATCAGTCAAGTCGCATATGGACCTGACCGATGGGTAGCGTGCGCGAGCCTAAACAAATTGGTCGCTTATACCTGCGCGTATTTGAACAGCACATATGGAAGCATCAGTGCCGTTCCAGATGCTGGACTTTCTGCAACTTTCAATGGCGGGGATGTTGGCGGGATTCTCCTGGATGCGAAATGGATTGCCCGCTCAGGCCTCAAGTACGCTCAAACACCGCATCGTGATTCTGAGCTTTGACACACCACTCGTGGATCATTAGATGGTTGGTAGTCTCCACCATGCCCAGGTCCGACGTGTATGGAAGGGTCGACGCAGCCAACAAAGGGGTGTACGCGTCGTCCGTTTCCATTGCCGTGGTTGGTCTCGTCCTGTCGGTACTCTTGACAATCCTCAGCAAGTATCACTTTATATTCCGCTCAAGTGCTGCGCGTGGCTGGAACACTCATCCACGACTCTAGTCACCCGTCCTCTCCGGGTCTTGCAGCGCGTCATGGAACAGGCCCGCGAGTTCCGTTTTGACGATATCAAGAAGAACGACTATCTCAACAAACGGTCCATTATCGCCGAGCTCGCTTCCATGGAAGACACGTTTGAAATCATGCTCAAGAAATTCGCAAATGCCATCAAAGCCAATAGAGCGCTTGCCCCGAGTGGCACTCATTTCTCTCAGACGGGCGGTGACAAGCTGGCACCAATCAGTAGCCACGGGGGCTCGGAGGTGTAGGACGTCCAGTTGTCGGGACTTGCATACTTTATCTCTGTGTGTTGCACGTCTGTAACATAAAATATGGGAATGGAATAATGCCGATGAACGACATAGACACGACTTGATCTGCACAAAACCGGCTCGAGACGCCCCGGACTTCCTTTGATGGCCTCGACTTTTAGCCTGAGGTAAATTGGATGTAGCAATTGAAGCTTTCCAGTACTGTTTCAGCAGCGAAGGCCCAATGAATCTGCTACTAACCTCACTGGGGCTGTCAGCATTGGACCAAGTTACGGTGTATCTGAACAACTTACCCATCTTGTCACAAACTGACATTCGTGTCAAAATGATTTTCACACGGCGCGTCTTCACATGATGTGCTGAAAGCTATAAAAGGGACAAGAGTTTGAAGTCAACACCTCAGATTTGAAAACTCTTGCTGATGTATTGGTACTTAACTAATATCATCAACCAAAAGTCTCGACATATCTCGTCGATGACGCTGAATAGATGTAATGGTTTTGAGAGAAGGAAGCGGCAAGGTTCGTTAAAACAAGAGAATAAATCCAGATATTAAATAGGGATTGTACCCGTCAGAGGGTCAGAGAAGAAAGATTTGGACATCACTCCTTTTCCACCAAGAGCCGAAGCAATGTATTCGTTTTTATCTGACGACCCTGTTCGTCGTTATTGGGACCAAATCTTCAAAACTATTAGCAACATACAACTACTACCTTCCCAGTTCTCGGCAACTTGACTAAAACCACTAAATTTTCTATCTTCGTTGTGTCTTTCCGATACCCCTCTTTCCAGCAAATAAGTGCTTCGGCTTTTTCGCCGAAATATGGCGATCTGCCTCGCCCCTTCTAGCCTCAAAATTGAATGGTTTTTGGGCGTGCTTTTTGATGTGGTCTGCAACCTCTTTTTGCTACATTATTTCAGAAGGGCGTTAGCACTAAAAAGTGGTCACCAACGCCAGATGGTAGCCTTACCCTATCATCCCGTAGACCCATCACGCTACGGTCTCTTGTAACAGTATGGGCTCTGGGACCTCTGGAAGCCGATCTATCCACATCCATAGCATCTGCAACACGAGTTTCAGATCGTCCACGTTTGAGACTTTTACTTCTGGCTCGCAGGACTTGTTTGTTTACATCTACACCAACAGATTTCATGTGTCGATGCAGATTATCGACTGTTCGTTTCTACATTCCATAGTGCATCAGAATATCTATGACACGGCGCATCAAACGACAAAGAACAGCTCATAATGACGGTTATACTCACAGCTCGTTGAATTTTAGCGGGCAGTATTGGACGGTTCATATTCTTCTTCAATCTGTGAGCTATAATCATTGCATCTTTCTTTTTCTGAACTTCAGCGGCTGCTAGCTTGAGAATCTCCTCATCTGAATCCTCCTACGAATTCAAAAGTACAAATTAATACCATACATATGAGACCCGATATTTCCATTCTGCCCAAGACAAATATACCATTTCTTCATCAGCATTATAGAATCCTTCCGCGGCCAGTTTCTCTTCTTCTTCCTCCAAAGCCAACAGTCTAGCCTCAATATCCGCATCTACGAAGTCAGCAACGTTCTTGCCGTCCAGTATTTCCGGAATCTTGTCGTGCTTCCATTCTTCATCTTTCAGCATGTAGTTCTCTGTATTTATTGGACTGTTGGGTGAGTGTCTGAAGCCGAGTACCGTCGCATGAGAACAATAACCTCCATCTCCAACCTACAACCTCAAAGCGCTACTATTACTCACTCTTAAGATCAATGTTGTAAACACCGGCTCCACCATTCTCCACCTCAATATCGCGTTCCAACTTTCTCCGGCTTAAATCCGCCTTGTCATATTTGACCCTGCCAATCGCACCTTCTGGTACGAAAGCAGGTCGTGCCTACAAATACGAGGAGTTAATTTTCTGGGACTCCTTCTCGGCTGCGTCCGCCTGAAAAACCACGCTGGATACCTTATCATCCCTCTGCATAGGCGCGGCCAGATGCAGCTTGTTCAATATGTCCTTGACCTTATGTCCCTTCATCTTCATCTCTACTCTAGAGGCTAACAACATATCACAGGCTTGGTTTCGAACATCCATAACACCCTCTTCGGTCAAGCACGACAATTGAGTTAGTATTACTTTATCTCTCTCTAGTATGTGCTTAAGGAGTGCTTGGTCTGTCGGATTGAGTTGTTCAGGTTTCATGACATCGATCTTGTTAATAACAATCATTGTAGGTTTGTTGGCGAATAGTGGCTTGATGGATTCGTACAATTTGATCTGCGTTAAGGAAAAGAGTCAGACTGTGAGAGCGACAAGCCCATGTAGTGTAACAGTATTAACATAGTAACAATCTTGTGGCCTGTCGCCAAACGTGGGGCAGACCGACTTACTTGATCACTGACACTATATCCACACTGTTCACTCAAATCCATGAAATACAAGATACAAGCTCTCAAATGGGCAAGAGCGGTAATACTCTGCATTTCAATAGTGTTCCTGTGTTCTAACGGATGATCCAAGACACCAGGTGTGTCAATCACCTGCCATCTCAGATACTGGTAATCTAAATGTCCGACGAACAATGATTTGGTGGTGAATGCATATGGCTGGACTTCTACATCTGCTCTAGTGAGACGATTCATAAAACTCGATTTTCCGACGTTGGGGTATCCGCATATGATCATGGTTCGAGTGTTTGGATCAATGGAAGGGAGACGAGATAAGTGTTGACGGACTTGCTCAAGATATGCGAGGGAGTCTTTTTGACGTTTCATTATCGTTGCCATTCTATTCGGAAGGCAACGGATGAGAATCGGAGGGAATGAATTTCCTAGAATTCGGCCACATGGAGAACTGGTAGCCACAGTGACTAGAACTGTCATTAATGCACTTACCTCCCTAAAGCAGCTCTCTTCAGCTGTTTACACCTATATAAGGAATCCCCATACTTCAATATCCTAGCATAGTCCTTGGCTACATTATCAATCAAGTGTCTGGCAGTGTTGATTTGACCTAGAGCTAGCTTGTAGTGGTCTCGATCGTATAGCACATTCATCAAGTCGGCATAGAAAGGATGCACCTCCTAAAGTTCAACCAGATGTGATCTGTTTTTGTAGCAGGTGGTCAGAAACAGAGTGAATAAACGACATACATCCAATTTTGGAAAGTCCGTCAAAATCTGGTTAAGCTTCTCATCGAAACAGTCCTGCATGGGTTTGCATGGGTGAGTGACATGTTGGGTCGGATGTCGTCGCATACAGCCAGCGCACCCGCATGGGTGCATGCTGCAAATGGACAATGATGATGAGCAGTACATACTTGAGCGAATTTGACCTTTCTTAGATAAAACGTACGTATTCTGGTGATTTTGTAGTTGGGATGGACGACCGTGGGGGTCTTGCGTTGGATTTTGGATAGTACGACATCAATGAAGTCACTTGATGTAGGGACTACAGTGATCTTTTTGAAATTATAAAAGCTGTGCGCCATTTCCTGGTAATATCCGTGATGGTATATACAGGATTGGCTTCTCGAGGTTGACGAAGCCGGTTTTACTGGCTGGTCGAAAAAAAAGCAGATACAGAGACGCCACCTCAGGGAAGGCAAGGCAACACGTAGGGAGCATCGTGTGTAGTGTAGTCATGTATTGAATGGCCTGCGTGTTCGCTACTTACGCGTGTTTGCAGGCTTCATGGTCAATCAGCTCCCCAACGAGGCTCCCCAGGCCCGTCCCCAATGACAATACATGCCCGCAGCACCGCAGCACGTTTCCAGCATTAGAGTACCGCCAACCGCTACTATGGGCAAGTCAAAGAGGGTATGAAGTGCCCATTATACGTTTTAGTGTCTTGTCATTCCATCGAGCTAACATCCCATACCTTCAATGCATGCATCAGACATCAAAGCCAAAGTCTACCCCCTCCGACAATTCTCAAGGACAAGCACCAGAGTCCACCGCAACTGCACGCACTGCCGCTCCACCAAAGCAAATAAGTACTCAACCGCTCTCACCCGAATCATTCGCTCCTTATGGAGACGTCATAGCCGTCCCATCGCAATCGACATCGTCCGAAGCTGCGAACCAAGGAACTGCCCAACGATACAACTACCTCACACAATTCACAAACTATCGCTCCACTCTCCCCCTCGTCCACCCGCGTGATCCAAACACCTTTACGACCCCTGCCAACCTTCAAACTCCACCAGCAACCCCCAATCTGTGCATCTTCAGATCATTTCCAACTCCACATCTCCCGTTCCCCATAAAACTACTCGAACGTCACAAATGGAGCACTCAAATGTTCGTTCCAATGACCCCTCCCCAAAATGGTGCCAGGGCCTACCTGCTGATTGTCGCATTGACTGATAAAAAGACTGACAAACCAGATTGGTCGACATTGAAGAGCTTCGTGGCTACTAGCACACAGGGCTTCAATTATCATGCTTCTGTCTGGCATCATCCTATGATTGCATTGGACGCCATGACGGATTTTGTCTGTTTGGTAAGTTGTTCGGATGCATTCTCGACAGTGATCTTTGTACACTAGCGTATGCGCTGTCTTACCTCGTCCTCCCGATTCATACAGGTATGGGAAAGGCGAGAAAACATGACTGGTCCATCCGAAGACACAGAAGAGATACTCCTAGATGACGTCACACATGTACACGTCCCCGGATTCAAAGGAGCTGCAGATAATAATGTGGTTGCTCCTATCATTCCTCGCGTTCATACAACGTCCGCTGCGAAACGTGACGATCAGGAAAATGATGCTGCCGAGGACACTTCTGAAAAGGCCAAGAACAACAAGGAAAAGAGCAAGAGTGTCAATAGTAGCACTAGTAACACCAATAGCAATGAGCTTAGAAGAAGTGCTAGGACGAGAAAGTGAGGAATTTTTTGATCCAACGCGGGTGCTCGATGTGTGGCTTACAAAGCAGCATGTATATGATGTGGGCTGGGTAATATTTTATAGAGCGGCAATATCGTGACAGGTCCTGCTCTATTTCGAATGAGGTACACACTCTATTTTTAGTGTCAATGCCAGCATTTAGAATACAAACTACTTCTCTACGTCGTTACAATTTACAGCACTTTTCTAGACAGCGATAACTATGACGTCAACCAATAGGAACGATAAATAATAACTTTTGCAATGAATCACATCTTTAAATGAACAGTGCCGGCGCTTTATGCTCTACCCCCGTCAACGTGATCACAACTTGTGTAGATCCCCAACTTGACGAAACATCTAATTAAACCTATCCTGATTGAGCAACCCAATCATTCAGTCTTCCCATAGCTGGCCTTGATGGACGCTTTCAATTTAACCAGCTGCCTCTTCAATCTAGCATTTTCCATCATCAACACTTCGTTCTCGTTTTCCAAATTTTTAGTATACATCAATTTCCGTTCCCTCGATCGTTGTGCCGCCTCCCGATTTCTTATTCGTCGTAATTCCTGTTTAGCATGTTTGGTGGGGGCTGCGGTACCTGGTGTGACATCGGATTCGGAATTGATGCTATCTTTCCTGCTGGTGCTGCTCATGTTGGATTTGGAGCGTGTTCTTCTACGGCCTGTATTGCTGCTTGCACCTACACCTGCATACTCATCGTCAGAGTCCTCTAAATCCAATTGCTCAGCATCAAACTCAGAATCCTCTGACATGTCATCGTCAGTGTGACCTTTGAAGATACTTCGAGATGGCTTTGCCTGTTTCGTGCTTCTACCATTGGGATTACTGCTACTACTGTCGGTTTTTGTTTTAGCATTGGTCTTACCACCAGTACGTTGCTTTCGTTTACGTCCATTTGTATTCGTTGCAGACGGGGAAGGTGCTGGTTCGGATTCCGATGCGGAAGATGAGGACGACATGGGCGGTGTTGAGCTAAGATCCGATGAAACGTCGCTGCATCTGCGATGGTCAGTTTTGTCGACCCTGTCTGCACGAGCTCGCTTTGGTTTTGGCTTGCCTTCACTTGCATTAATACCGTTTGTTCCAGTCGGTGATGATGTAGAAGGCCGCGGTACGGGATTGAGTGCAGCAGGTGGTGCTAATGGTGACGCCGGTTGTACAGATTGTGGTGGGGTGGGAGTCGGAGACGATGTTTTCTGCATTGAACGATTGCTACTGAAAAGAGAAATATGCTTTACGGCACGAAATGAAGACTGTCGTTCGGTTGGTGTATCAGTCACATCACTACTTTCACTACTATTACTCCTGCACTTTTTCTTCTTACTGGTGTTCTTGACGGTTTCATTCACCTCGCACCCGGCTTTGGGGGATGCGCTTGCGCTCTCACCACTAGTGCTTCCATTACTATCATTGGTGTCACCGTTTGCGACAGCGTTTCTTTTTCGTCGTGAAGTCGGTGCTGTGGTGGACTCATCTTTTGTGCTAGTGTTGCAGAAAGCTGCGATACGACCACTGTCATTGTTGTCATTACAATCGTTCAAAGGCTCACTAACTGGTGCTGCAGATAGATCTGGTACAGTTGACAGTAAACGATGAGCTCGTTCCATTTGCGACTCCATTGGCTGATCTTGGTGCTGATAATGGTTAATAGGGTGAGAAGCAGTACTAAATTGTTGTTGAACCAAAGATAAAGCCAAAGCAGCCTCAGCATCCGTCAGGTTGTGCGGGATGGTCAATTGCTGTTTCCATTTTTGAAAGTCGAGCTGGTAATCGGATGTTGACGATGTCACTACTTCACAAAAGATTAGCGTGGACTCCGTGCCAGGGCGACTCGAATGCCTTACGTGGCACATGAGGAGTGAGACTATTTATAGGGATTGACGGAGGGTGTGTATTTTGACTTGGATTAGTTAGCCTAGATATGGTATTCATGATTGTAAACTTCACTCAAGTGACACGTCAACACAGTCACAACCAAGATATGTACAACGTACGGTTGATGATCCAACATATTTGGTGGTATTAGAGGGGGGTGATCACGATTCCAGGATCTCATGTGATGGGAGTCTCCAGATTGCCATCTTTGATCATGTACATTAGATGACGTGACAGTATTCTGCGTTTAATTGTGAAAGATGTCAATGTGTGAACATACACCACAAGCGTCAGCACCAAATATACTTTCCTCCATTTGATTTAGTGCTCCAGAGGCACTGGCACCGGTCATGTGATGCTCATATGTTTGTCCGGATCCGCCACGTTGCACGGCTGGAGATGATCTGACCACAAAGAAGTGAGCTTGGGGATTCTTTAGAGTGTATTCCTGGTTTGCATGATCAGATTGCTGGTGGTTCTGGGCATGGAATGCTTTCAACAGCATAGATCCTCCACCAGCTTCAGTCAATGAATTGGTTGGCAGCGGTGGTGAAGGATGATGCTGGCGATGTGGCATGGTTGGCTGCCATCGCATCATGTTGACCTCGTTGGTACGAGCATGATCATGAATAACAGACGTAACTTGCACGGCATTGGCCGTACTACCAGGTTCCGATATGGCCATCATGTTTACTTTTACAGAATTCACTTGTCCTATTTGCGACCAAAGGCACGGGCGAGTTTAGTACAAAAGTAGGACGTTTGGCTGGCTGAATGCGATTCGTTTCCTCCAAAATTCATAAGCGCCTCCAACTTACTATGCTAAATGGCCATCGTCTCCAAGCTCGGGCCGATTATTTGGATGGGCGACGGACAGACACATGCTCAGAGCGAGCAACCCGCACCACCACCAGCCAGCTCGTATCCGCGAAGACAGACGCGACTACATGTGCACAATGGGGCTCTTGTGGCGGAAGAGCATGCGTGAACACCGAGAATTGCCGTTCGGGCCACAACAACCACAATCACCCAGCATGTGGACCAGACTGGGACACATGGGTCTGACCTCTCAGAGGCCACTCTTCCTCCGCTCCTACTTGTCCCCCTCTGGCATGTGACCACGCGTCTACTCCTGCAGATCCAAGCATCAAAAAACACATCGAGGTTGCTTGGGCGAGCCGTGCGGGCGACACGATTGCGACATGTTGATTCAAAACGGGTCCGACGGAGAGCAGCAGGCATGGATTGGCGTTTCCCTGGGTTCCGCCTACTCTACTATATCTACTCTCAACAGAGTAAGCATTCAATGGAGAGCTGCAGTTGCTTGACGAAAAAACATCAAGTGCTGACGTATCGATTGCTCCAATAATTCCTGCCAGGAGGGTCGAGCAGAGGTCATTGCCAATGCTGATGGAGAAAGACAGATTGCATCATGTGTCACCTTCACGGACTACGAGCAGGTATGTTCGATAGGTCCTTTATCAGATAGGAAAGATGAGCGAGAGAGATGCCACCATCAACCCAACTGCCAACCTAGTTGGCGGGTACTCAAGCTCGACAACGTGGTATCATGAATCCAAAAAACATGATTGTGCGATTCCTGGACTTGTTAGGACGAAAGTATGCTTCGTTTCGTGAGTGCCGTGTTCCCTCGTCTCTCACCATAACCACCCCATACATGTAGCATGGATGATGAAGTAGTTTCTCATATACAGAGTACCATCCCAGTTACGATCGGGCGCAAAACTGACAAGCCCAACGTTCCCGTATTCGAAATTACGAGTCTGTACGGTATCAAGCAATGGGATGCAGAACCAGAAATGATACCATATACCGCACTAGACATTACTACCCGATACTTATCCCACCTGCTCCAAACCGCGCAAAATTATTTAGGCAAGAAAGTCGATGGGTGCGTCATGTCTATCCCAGTAGACATGACTGACGAGGGTGGAAAGGAGTTGAGGGACGCAGCTTTACAGGCCGGATTTCCAACGCAACAGTTCATGCTCATTAGAGAACCTAGTGCTGCTGCATTAGCATTCTACCACTACCCTGCCATACTTGCATCAGGCAATCTCCCACCATCAACATCCACATTCGCAGCCAGTGGTGATACCAACAAATATGATGCGACTGTCTTCATTCTGGATTTTGGGGCAAATCATTTTACAGCTACAATCCTGTCAGCAAGCAAGGATCTCTTTACAACAATCACCAGTAAAACCATAAACACTGGGGGATCGCATATAGATAAACTCTTAGCTCAACATTTCGCCTCTGAATTCCAACGGAAGACCAAAATGGATGTCACAGAGTCCCGCAAATCCATGCTGAAATTGCAGGTAGCTGTAGAGTCGTGTAAACGATTGTTATCGAGAAGTGAAACTGGTCCTTGTCATGTGGATACGTTACATGAAGGTGTCGACTTTAATGGTTCAATGCACAGGGGAAGACTAGATATGCTGATTGAAGAACCAGTGTTATCAAAATGTATACAGGCTGTTAAATGCGCACTGGTAGAGTCGAATTTGTCGACGGATGATATAAATCAGGTCTTGCTTGTTGGTGGATCATCAAGAATACCGAAATTCCAATCCATGATTACCTCCTTATTTAATAATTCTTCCATTGATGGTAACAATACCATTGTCAGAACAGACATAGAACCTGATGAAGCCACGGCATTGGGATGTGCAATCCAAGCTCTCATCAGCTCTCGATATTCCGACGCTTTGAACATTAACTATACCGAAATTTCCAAAGACATATCTCTGTACAGCAAAGTACTACATGTATGCAAAACAATAGGTATAGAAGCGACTGGTGGTGGATTCGTACCAGTTATCCCAAGGCATACACCAATCCCGGCAAGACGGTCTTTGGAATTCACTCTAGCTAGTAAACAACAGCGTGATATATATCTGGCTGTTTATGAAGGCGATGATAAAGTAGCCAAACAGAATACATTGGTCGCAGAGATTGTGTGTTCGGACTTGGGGGTTGATAATGATTCGGAAACACAAAATGAATTAGATGAGTCACTCAGAGTAGAAATAATTTTCACGATAGAGAAAGATTTAGTTCTGCGCGTGTCGGTTTCGGAGTTATCTGGTCCGCGGAAAGGGCATCTTACAAAGTATAAGCTCAAGTAGATTTGTGGTGTAAAAGAAATTGATAGCATAATGTGTGCACCAAAATAGACCCTACTTGCCCTGGCTGTAGCTCGTGTCGCTCTCCCGCAACCACCTACACTAGTTGGACAAACGGAGTGATGCGGGTTGAAGTTTACCATGGCACACTCCTTGGTTGCTAACACTGTACAATACAGGGGCCGATCCTCAGTTGGGTTAGGAACACCAATGCTCACAAACAGCATTATTCTGTTAGGGTGGTTGGGAGTCAAATTTCTTTTTCTGCCAGCCAATACGCGTATCTGGTGAGCCCCAGAATGCCTATTTCGAAGCTGGATACAGCTGACGAAGCCGGAACGGCTGGTTGAAATAGAACGACAATGCGCCAGGTCAGCTGATGATGTGTGTCCTGCTTTTATGAAGGCATTCGTCATTGCATATGACGAATTGCATTGTTGCTATGGTAGTAAGAGCTATAGGAAAAGGTCTTGGGATGCGGCCAAGGCTAAACAGGGGGAGATGGGTCGTGCATTGGAAGGTCTTGTGCGTGTGGTTGGCGAGACCATGGGCAACAAATTACCAGATAATAAACAGGTTATTGTCGCTATCGGTTGGGGGAATTTGAAACCACGAATTCTCGCCATATTGGCTTTACCCGGTACTTGATCCGCAAATTGAAGCCTCTGGGATATACAATTGTGAGTGTTGATGAATATTACACCTCGCAAAAGTGTCCATGTTGTGGGGGGGTATGTTGAGAGGCAAGCTATGAGGCGCCTTTGATACACTGGACCTATTCATCCAATGATATAAGCATTAAATATATTTTTGTATGGTACACATGGACTTACGTATTCATCCAATGATATAAGCATTGGATGAAAAGGTGTTACACTCCTCTACTATTTATACAAGTTACACGCCACATGCGTGACCCCACAAAGTGTCAAAACGCCAACACCCACTAACAGCCTTTACTGTAGACAGGATCATCTATGGTTTCATAGCGATGCGTTGGCAGCTGAAAATATGGTCAACATATTGTTGAGCTTTTTGGACACTGGACAGCGTCCAGAGTATCTTTTGCCCCCGAGAAGACCTATGGCCAAAAAGAGTCGAGACACTCGATAGGCTGATTGAAAACCCGCGACAAATTCACGGAATGCTGGTGCGTGGAGCAATAGAATTAGATTAACATTTAAATTCTCTGACGAACAACTTGACTTAATAATACTACTAATGAATACGATTAATGCCGGCCAATTGCAAAAAGACAACATTCTGGCGAGAGCTAATCAATTTTTGGGCTCATCCATCCAAGGCTCTTCGACACTGCCTTCTTCCATTCAGTTAATTTCGCATCTCGTTCTAGGTCCATAACATGTCACATTAGCACGTTGAACGCCTCAAAAAAGGGCCAACAAGATATGGCGCACCTTCACAACCGATCAATGGAACAAACGAATCACTTGTGTCCGTAATCTCAATATCATCAATAGTCTTCCAGACGTTCACACCGAGTCCAGCCGCAATAGCGGCTCCAAGAGCGGTCGACTCCCTCATGTTCGGTCTTTCAACGGGTATGCCCAATAAATCTGCTTGGATTTGCATGCTGATATCGGAATTGGATGCTCCTCCGTCTACTTTAAGGACTTTAAGAGCATGGCCAGAGTCTTCGTTCATTGCGTCAATGACCTGTTTGGTAGGTTACAATGTGAGAGGTCATTTGTGTGTAACTGGGTCTGGGTATTTCTGTGAGTTGGGCAGGTAGTGTTACATACCTCTCTGGACTGGAAACACATTGCTTCTAATGTAGCTCTGGCCAAATGCGCTTTCGTACTGTACTGTGTCAATCCCACAATCGTCCTACAAACCATTGTCATCAGCGTTAAAGAACAATGGAAAGCGCCTCACATGTTATTAACAGCACTTACCCTCGAGCATCATCCCTCCAATACGGTGCAAACAAGCCGCCAAAAGCAGGCACGAAATACACTCCTCCATTATCGTCGACCTGGGCCGCCAATTCATTCACCTCACTCGAATCTTTGATTATGCATAGATTATCGCGGAGCCATTTGATTGCTGCTCCTGCTATTTGTATTGATCCTTCCAATGCGTATATGGGCGGTGCGCTTTGACCTAGTTGGTAACCTACGGTTGTGAGCAGGCCATGCTGTGATATGACGGGGGAGGGGCCGGTGTTGAAGAGCACGAAACAGCCTGTTCCGTATCTAGATAAAATTTTTTGATAACTGGAAAGAAGCAAAAAGAAGGCAGGATTATGAATCTTCAGTAACGTACGTGTTTTTAACTTCACCAACCTTGAAACATCGTTGCCCGACCAGAGCAGCTTGTTGATCACCTAAACAACCACATATGGGGGTACCTTGTAATGATCCTGAAGCCATGTGGCCGTAGACTTCCGCAGACGATACGATTTTAGGGAGTATTGCCTTGGAGACTCCAAAAAATCTGTGGTGTTGGATGTTCTAACAGTGCACAAAACATGCGAGATGAGGCACAGCATTCTATAGACGTACTTGCAAATACTATCATCCCACGTCATGGTCTTGAGTGACATGAGCATTGTTCTGCTTGCATTTGTCACATCAGTTACATGGACTCCGCCATTAATTCCACCTGTCAAGTTCTGGTATGAATGGTGTGTGAGCACATAAAATTCGACCATTTGTTTTCCTTTGCGCAGCTTGTACGCACATAAATCAACCAGGAATCAATAGTGCCAAACATCAACTTCTCATCCTTCATAGCCCTGTCCACAACGGGTACATGATCCAACAACCATCGTAGTTTGACACCTGAAAAGTATGTTGATAAGGGGAGACCACATATCGGTTGCCAATAATCTTTCCGTTTTGGCGGTGTTGCGTCTGCAAGGTGTTTGACGGTATCGGATGTTCGTGCGTCCAGCCAGACTATTTGCTGTGGGTGTGAGACGGACAGCACGTTTTAGAGTGGTTATGACAGTACCTATGGCGTTATGTAGTGGTTTGCCAGTAGTCTTGTCCCACACGACCGTTGTTTCTCGTTGATTTGTGATCCCGATTCCTGCGACGAGGCGTCAGATGGCGTGAATGAAAGTATGCACGTTGATGCTAGCATACCTTTGATATCCTGCTTTCTGTATCCACTATTCTCTAGTTTGTGTACCGTCTTTTCGATACATGAATTGACCGTCTCTAAAATTACGAGCGGATCATGCTCAGCCCATCTAGCAATGGCATTGACAAAAGTATAACATCAGCGTTGATGTCATGAAGAATGTTAAATCAAATGCCATTCTTACCCAGCCTTTGGGTAAATTTGAGGAAACTCGACTTGATGATGTGCGATATTTCGCCCGTTTTCATCGAAAACAATGAATCTGGTGGAACTGGTGCCCTGATCTATGGCGCCTAGGAGACGTTTGGCCATGGAACTATAATTTCTGAAGGGCAGATTACAAAGGCTCTGTCGTATTATATTATTCATTCGATGGAGATGGAGATAGTACTAATAAACTACGCAACGAAATTCAGAATTGGTGCACGTGGAGGGACACATTGGAGACAACCGAATGCACGGTTTTTCTGTAGGCCCGAGGCCATCGCACAAACCTGATGGCAAGCACCTAATGCAGGTAGACGTTTGTGTTCAACGTACTGTGCTCTGGCTCCATTTCCACTTAGCGGCTCTATCGCAACGCACACCACTGTCGTTTTGCAGACACGGACGTGTTTTTTCATGACCCTCCCACGTGCTTGAATACTTTCTGCACAATGAATAGTGACACCTATATCGACACAGCATGGGCAACACCAAACAAGACTACTACCGCTATAATATCTTCTCATCAGCTAGAACCTCACCCAACAAATCAATGGTCCCCCCCCTTCATGTCAAACCCATGTCCATCTCCAGGCGGCGTCTTCAACGTAGGAATCAGCCAATGCATCCACAGATGCCCAAAAACCGAAATCACATTTTTTCTGAATCCCACGTCGTATAAATTCGTTTCTGTCTTCAGCCTTGTGCCTACGAGAAAATTCTTTCTTCTCCTTTCTGATGCTTCAATTGTTGTTTGGTTTGTTAGGACATAGTAGACATGAGTTGAGAGCAGTAGCCATATAATGCTGGCGATGGGCATAAGGATGACGAGATCAATTCCAATGAAAACGATCTCGGCGTCTATCGCTATGGATGTCATTGTCTAGTAATGATGTGTGAAGATGAGGCTGCAACAGAAATGCGATGGCGAGCGATCGATGGACACACCTGAGTGGTGCCCATTTCCACAGCTGCTACAATTTCGGCCAGGCGCCATATGATGATTATAGCTACCATTAGACATCCTATACTCGTCCATATTAGGAACCTCACAAAGTCTATGTTGATTAAGTGGAAGCGTTGCCAGCAGTACTCAATCCTTGACAATAGTACATACGAGCATGGTTGTAGAATCCTATACATGAATTTGTAAATGGACAATGATGGTCCATCCGTAAAACACATCTATGGCATTGAGAGCAGTGGTGCGCGCGTGGAGGTTTGTATTCCTCACAAGTCCTGATATGTGTGATTATGAATAGAGCTCCTTGAGTTATAAAGTTGTGTTGTGCATTGCGAACGTACTTGCAATAACGATTGAGTTCATGTATTGACATTTTTAGTGAAACTGACCTACAACAACAACATTATCAGGAGGTAGTGAGTGAATTAACACGAATGATATTGTGCTTACTCGTCATTGTGATTATGTGTATCTAGTATGGTATGCCATTTTGGGCTTACTCTACCGGGATCTATGGTATCGTAGCAGACGGTGGTCAGTCTAACCTCATGAATTCATTAATCATCGACCCACCGCTCATATGGTAACAGAATTTGGTTTACCGATATAAATGGTCAATCCGTAGTTAATGAAAATGAGTACCCCCACTCCATTATAGGCCAGAAGTTTGATTATGATGACAAGCGAATGCTGGTGCATAATCCATGGTATGAAGATGAATGCTTCGGCGGTCAGTCCAATCATCAATATTACTAATATGACTACTATAATGAATCGTATTCCTTCGTCATTGCGGCTGCTTTTCAACACCATGGTTCTTGCCCTATTCCCGCTACATATGCAACAACCTATGCCTGCTTGATTGCTAGACTACGATGCCTTGCTCGTATCGCTGTCTCCCTTTGGGTTCTGTAGTCTCTATTTCCCACAGTGGGCACAAGTGTTAGCAGTGCCTAGTGGATGACCTCGACGTGGGTTGCTCACCTTGAAGAATTGAGAGTCGTGGTTAATCCGACTCTGTGTTGGTGCCGCGCTTGAACGGACGAGGGCGCTCGGCAAAGGAGGCAGTACAGAATGGTTCTGGCCGCATTGTAGTCTCTGTCACATACCTAGTTGAATTGGGGTTGGGCGTTCATGTCGGTGGTGATAAAAAGGCACCGACGCAAGGTACTTACAGTTGGAGCATGTTTCGCAATACCTAACTGTATACAGAGACTGACAATGTTGCGCTCCAAAACAACCTGCATCCTCTAGCACACGTGCCATCCTATGAGACGTGGTGTTAGCACTTCAAGCACCAACCACGAGACTCTGTGAATAACACATACCTGTTTGCACGAGGCCCCCGTTCCCATGTG
>QEAN01000191.1:27216-38380 GCA_006535955.1 Synchytrium endobioticum | reverse complement strand
TACAATAGTAGTAATAGTAGTTTGTATAGGTATAGGTACCAAATTACGAGTAGGACATTGTGGTGGTGTGGATTGAATCATGAGGTCTCTGAAAACGGTCTCTGTAAGTGGTGCCATTCATTATCTGTTTGAGAAACTCCAAGCTTACCTAGTGTTACATGAATATAGACTGGTGCTCCGCAGGGGGGTGGGGGTTTATGTATTTTAGTACTTTGCATATGTATTTTTTGTATGTACATTAGCAAATCTCAAATCTCACCATCGTGCTTATATCGTGCTATATTAGAGCCAGCTTGGTTGCTTTGCTCTACCGTTTCCAGGTCCCGAGGTCTGCGGTGACGCTACATAGCATATAAAGGGAGTAGTTAGTTAGCGAGCTTTAGCTTTCCGAGACTTCAGATATACACAGTAAAGTAACATTGCATGGACATTCCTTGACAGGCCGACACGAGAGCATGCGAATGCTGCTGAACCCAGCATGGCGGACACAGTGGTTTACCGTTTGCCCAACCAATCACCCACACTTTCTACATGCCCTACACTCCAATATGTTCAATTAGTTGATCAGTCCAAAACACAAACATGGCGATTGAGGACAACGTAAATGCCCTGAACGACGAGCACAGGGAACAGGTGCAAGTCCGCCTAAAGAGCCGGGACGCCCAGTATGCTGTTCCCGCAGCCCCATTACTGATTCCAACTCGAGTCAAGAGAGTTGGTTTGTCAAGTATCGTCAATCAGCTATTACAATCTGGCAAGTATAGAAACGAGAGCCAGAGTACAGCGTTTGATACGTAGCAGTAATGGATAGCTAGGCAGACTCAAATTTCGAGCGATCGACTGGCCCAATTAGGCCCATAAACCACTTTTTTTCTTCCGTGGTGAGCTAACATAGCCCAATATAGACAAGCAAATATCATTCGACTTTCTCATCGATAACAAATTCCTCCGAAGCTCCATACACAACTACCTGATCGCCAATGACCTTACCACAGAATCTGTCCTCGATATTGAATACATACCCTCACAACCAAAACCTACTCCCAGTGCCGATACACCACATCCTGATTGGATTGCAAGTATAGTGGCTAATGATACGAGCCAGATGCTTGTGACAGGTGGATTTGACGGGAAGGTTAGGATATGGGATTATAGCCACAACAACATCGGAGAGATTGATTGCAACGTGAAGAACAAGAAGGGTGTGAAGGCTGTTGCGCTGCAGAGTAAAGGCGTGGAGGATATGGTTGTGCTGGTCGGTGGTGCGGACTCTTCGGAGAAAGTTGGGGCATGGCAGGTAATGTGCCATCGTATAAATATATCAGTAGTGTGGTTGCCGTGGCTCACTCCATGCCATGTACCACAGATATTGGGACAGACAGTAACAAAATTGTATGATGCCGTCGGACATCATGGTGCTATTGAATCACTAGATGTATCCAACAGTCATGTATGTGCCGTGCTGATGTACAATTTGCGGGCAAGTACTTGTTCTAATCAACGCTCTCGAAAAGTTCGCCACCTCGTCTTGGGACGGAATAATAGCATATTGGACAATAGAACGACCAACTGACGAGGATTCAGACGACGACCTCCAGGAGGTTGATGACGATTCTTCATTCAGAATTAAACAAATGCGAAAGCGAAAATGGCAACCCCCGGCACCCGTCAAAACGCCGGTTCTAACGTTCGAAGGACATAGTGGTTGCGTCTCTGTAGTGAAGTTTAGGAAACAGCTGAATAGTACTAGTTCGGAAAACGAGACAGTAATGTATTCTGGTGGATGGGATCATAGTGTGCGAATTTGGGATGTTGCCGGCAGAGCTAATACCTTGACTATGGTATGTGGGTTTGGGCACTAATCCTTGCATTTTTGGGCTAGCCTGTTGACCTGCCTAAGAATGTAGAATTGTGAGAGTGTGATAACATGCATGGACTACTCCGCACATTCTGGGTTGATTGCGACAGGACACACAGACAATTTGATCAGATTGTGGGATCCGAGAACGCAAGGTATGTGAACTTCTGTGATGCCCCTTTGCGTTACAGCGAACTCACATTGGATCGTATCTCAGATGGCTTTGTGGTCAAGTTAAAACTGGCATCACACAAATCATGGGTTTCGGCCATTCAGTGGTCTCCATCATCAGCATACATGCTCGCGTCCGCTTCATTCGATTCCACAATCAAAGTATGGGATGTGAGATCTACGACTCCATTTTACACAATAGCTGGTTCTGAGGATAATAACAAGAAGTTGTTTGCCATGGAATGGACCAACAGGGTCATGTTGGCTGGGGGAGAAGAGGGAGTGTTGAAAAGTTGGTCATTCTAGTATGACGTCAGGATAGGCATTGTATAGTCCTCGCATTTGCATTGTACACGTAGCACAGTTGGTTCCAGGTTGCCGGTTCAATGCACTGCGATAAAAGTATCAAGGCTTAGGGGATATTCTGCTTCATGTTTGTGTGCATCCTATTGTGGATGTACGGTTGCCTCCATCGTTTCTACCACGGGACCATCTACCACTAGAATCGACCGAGAAGCAACATGGCGGACGTGGATGACAACCCTGCGGTGACGGAATCACCAGCACTTGATATAGTTACAGCGTTTGATTCTCCCGACGACTTTACTGTCAAACATCCCCTTACGCACAGGTAAAGGATGTGATTCTGTTCAACATCGATACAGGCGTATGGTTGGAAGCGGTTCCAGTTCTCCTTTGTAACGGAGATCGGCTCATTCATGTTCCATAGATGGACTGTTTGGTTCGATGCACCTACCAAAAAGCAAAATCAACACAATTGGATGGAGAATCTCAAGGTATGGCCAAGTTATGAAAGATAACGAACACGATGTAGCAGGCATGATTTGCTTTTAACTGTGCTTATCTCGCTGTAGACTGTGATCACTTTTGACACTGTTGAAGATTTCTGGGGGTAGGCCTCACTTGGTGTTCACTGATGCAAAAAAGCTGAATCCCGATGACCATCTGCTAACTGTGCCCATCTTCTGCCATATAGTTTCATGAATAATGTGATGAAAGCATCTAGTCTACCCACTGGATCCAATTACCACATCTTCAAAGATGGAATACAACCCATGTGGGAGGATACAAGAAACAAGAAGGGCGGTAAATGGGTGTTGACCGTAAACAAGAAGGAAAGGGCGCACTTGGATCAATGGTGGTTAAATACTGTAAGTACTCGCGGTACGAACTGTGATGAGCCGTCCATGGGAGAGATGATGAATTAGTTGACATGTCCAACTGCTGACGGAAGACTATTATGTCGAGAGAAATGTCAAATTGCTTAATACTGATCTCTTCGAGGCCTCCAGTTCGAGTTTCAGTGCCCCTTTTGTCCGGTTTTTTGCTCACTTGCCAATTCTTTCTAGTTGATGGCAATGATTGGGGAAGCATTTGAGGATGGTGATGAAATTTGTGGAGCGGTTATAAGTGTACGACGACAATACGATCGTATATCATTGTGGACCAAAACAGGAGATGATAAAGACGTTCAGGAAAGGACGGGAAAGCAGTTCAAGCAGTTTCTGGAAGTTCCCGCAGAAACTGTTGTAGGATACTCTATGCACGACATGAGTTTGAAGAGTAATTCTAGGTACGGCATGAATTGGTGGCATGAATGCTACTGGCTACTTATTGATGGTCAATATTCAACGGTTAGCTACAACAATGAGTGTGTATATCAAGTATGAGCTGTTCGCGTTGATAAGTGTATGCTAGTGTAATCGTAGCAGTTATCTGTGGCCTATATCTTCCTCATTGCTTTTCGATATATATTTTTGAACAGAGAAGAGGCAAAGTATTGACTTTCGCGTCCGCCATCCATAGTCGGTAATGAAATTGCCATGTAAGAAGGGACCTCCAACAGTAAGCTGATGCAGCGCGAGTATGCAGAATTATGATAGCGATCTCGGTTTGTTGTCGCGTGTGGAACAGCCGCCCGCCGACAACCAGCATGCTAGTATTTATGGAGTATGTCGTCGCCACGGGCAAAGTCACGAATGCTCCACCATGCTTTATTCGGTGATAGCCGGCAACACTTGCATGCGGTGCGTTGTCCATTTTCCAGTGTCTCCAACGATACGCGTCTTCGCCTGGATTGAAACGCAAGTGCCATGGTTCCATCGCTATGGTGTCGCCTGCGGTCCGAGGCAAGGAGGGTCCATCCAATTCCACGGGTGTCAGACTGTAATGTGACTAGTAATGTCACACTCTTGCCAAAAACTGATATGAATTCAACTTGGCGACTATAACAATATCGAGTATGGATCGAATAATCAATCGCCCAAATATGCAGCTACCGCATCCACAAGACGAGAATGCCCAGCAAAGACCCAATACCAGGAAGGAGCTGCTGGCTGCATGGCTCGACAAGAAGGCACGTCTTGATGCCTTACACCCCAGTTCTTTGTCAATAAAGCATACTAATCGATATAAAGTCAATGAATATACAGACTACGGATCAGCTCAAACCTGTTCCCAAGGTAATCATTCCTGTATTTCGATCGGCTAGTTGCGGACGTCATCTGACATCAACACCAACGAACCTGCCATTAGGCCAGGAAGGCGACGGGTGCAACCATCTCAAAAAGAGCGCTATCTGAAGTTACTTCAAATGGACTGAGGATGACTGGTGGTAATACCTTGAGTAGCTTTTCTCTGAAAGTGAGTTGCTCAAAGTTACAGTCACTCAACTGAGGCAACAGAGGTTGTGATCCTGTACACTCGGCTGTAGGCAACAACCACGTCAGCAAATGCACCGGTATTCGCTAAGACGGTCTCAGCTCCTCACAAGTCTCAGATACCTAAATCTGTTTTGAAGCCGGCATCAGGTGATTCAATTAGAACCAAAGTACACAAACCAACAAAAAAAAATGCGATCGCCCATTCAGGCAACATATCTACCAATGCCCAGTCTAGAGCTGTCAATAATGCACGCGTAGGTCTCGAGTTATGCTATCGGTCTGCGCTGATTGATGCTAACTTATCGTCAATGCAGCATGTTCAAAAGACTACCAAGTCATCAAAATCTTCGAATACACCGTCTTCGGATTTACTAAACGAAATTGAAGCCATTATGGGAAAATCGTTGATATCTGATGATGAGAACACTCTCATCAATGACACGCCAACCCGACCACCGAGACCCAATACAAGCATCAGTAGTTCAACGATACCTTTTTCCACATTATCCAAACCAGATAGAGGTAGAGAAGAATGGGCACGACAATGGCAGCAACGAGTTACTGGGTTGGAAAAGACACTGGTAGAACGAGATGTCCAATATCGTCACGCAATGGCGACGCAAGAAGACGAAGAATACAAATTGCGAAATACACTATCAGAACTGGAATTCAAAATCAGCAAATTGGAATCGAAACTAGCCGAATCCGAAAGCCTACATACCGATCAAGTCAACAGAGTGAAGCAAGAGTTGTGGCAATCCAAGAGAGAGCTGGAAATGCATCATGATCAACATAGGGATTGGGAGAGGTTGAAGAATGAATGGAATTCTGCCTTGGCACAGCGAGATTTACAGATTGTGGAACTGAGGGCGCGTGTTGATGACAGGTCGTCATTATCCGTGGGTAACAGGACTCAAGCGGTTGATCGTGCGCATGCTAGTACCAACACAGATATGGCTGGTGATTCCAGCAACACTTCCGACCATTCTAATCGTAGCGCGATTGCCTCGTATGAGATGCAACTCGCCGAGTTGAAACAAGAAGTCTCTGATGCATATGAAGTTATTGACGCAATGGAAGCTCAAATCAAGGAGCTGGAAGCAAGTCAAAGACAATATGAATTACGCATTGAGGATTTAGACGGAGACGTGTTCAGTGCACAGGCACAATTACATCGAGCTCATCTTGAATATGAAGAACAAGTTCGGGAGCTGAAGGAGGCGTTGAAAGATACGCTTGACGAGAATCAAGCGGTGGGTTCTGGATAACAGGATCTCGAGAGGTCTTTGCGTTTTACTTACACAGAAAACGTTTAGTTGGTCAAAAGAATTGATATGCAAGTCAGTGAACATATTGCGACTAGAGACAAATCTAGTCAAGCTACTCAAACTGAGATGCCGTTGGATCGTATACTATGGGAAGCTAGAGAATTTTACAAGCAAAACGCCATGTTGAGATTCCGAAGTGATGTGTTGCGCCAACAGTACCTCAAGAGCCAAGAACTGCATCAGGAGCACGTTCGTGATTTGAATCAAAAGATGGAAGAAGATGTTCGGTGAGCTAACACTTGCATGACTTGGATTTGAGTCAACATTCTCAAATGACTGTTGACCTAGTAAATGGGAAGCTACGGAATCACTGATTGATACATTGAAACAACAACTAATCGACGCAATGTCCAAATCCATCACCAAATCAAGAGAAAGCGAAGTGAGATATCAAGCAGAGAAACGTAAAGCAGATGCTCTGGTTGTAGAGCTGAAGCAGGAACGGGATAGTAGGGCGAGTTGTCGTTGTGATAAGAGGAGAGAGAGCCAGTGATATGTAGTCAATGATTGGGGTGTAGAGGGTGATGTATAGATCATGAGTAGAAGGAAATCTGCGATGGGTACAATGACTGTATGTCTAGACACGATTCTATGTAATTAATTTTGTACAGGTGTAGATAGTGAAATTAAATACTAACGAGATCGTTAGACTTTGTACACGCAGTTCCCTCCAAACTGAAAGGAACTATGCTGCAAGCAGGCAGCGTTACCAAAGGATACCTCTGTACGTACTAATAAATTCGCATCCGCATACTACTCTTCATTCCTACTAGGCTATTTCTGATCCATGCGGCGTTACTGTCCACACGGGTAATAACTTGGGTCACGTCCATCTCACGGGTCTTCACCATACTTTTGAGGGCAAAAAAGTCATTAAAAGCTTCATCAATAGCATGAGAGGGGTACAGAAAACCATCAGCATCAAGAGAGATACGTCCTGGTTTGAAGTTGACATTGAATATGGTGATTCGACCTAGTGGGTTTGCCGATGAGGCATGACGTCCCAAGTATAGAGTCGAGTAAACATCCCCAATCTCGAGGCTAAACACAGTTGGATTGAACATGGCCACCTTTGCCGAGACTGCCAGCCGAGCAAAGGATTTAAAGGATATTTGGTAAGAAGACAATGCAATGTCATTGAATATGCTCGAGCTTTTCTGGATTTTAGAAGACGTTGGCTGGACAGATGCGGAGGTCATTGGGACAGTCTTTGAGATCTTGATGCCCACTACGGGGACCAAGCCAAACAACTTGATGGTAGCCACGGTCTCGATTTTGAGCGGGCGCAAATCCCCGGTGGCGAAGCCACGGACAAAGTCCTCCCAGCCGTCGGCATCGGCGATGGACGCGACGCGGTAGATGCTGACCTCCATGCGGCGTGACAGGAGAAAAGGCGACGGGGCGTCCATGGTGACGAGCGTGGCGCCGCGCGACGTCAGGCGGATGGGCGACATGGTGACGACGGTGAGGGGCACAAGCAGGGTGTTGTGGATGGCGACGGAGCCGGCGATGGAGAAGGATGTGTCGGTTGCGTTTGTGATTGCGAGCGTGGTGATGGACAGCGGGAGTCTGGAGATGGAGGACTCTATAGAGTGTGTATAGAATAGACATGAGTGCGGGTTTGCTGCTGGGGGGTTGGGGGGTTGGGGGGGTTGGCGTGACGTACGAGCGATCTTTGGCACGGCGACGAGAACCAGAACGGGCCATAGCACAACGTTCACCACGACGAAGAGCGCGAGCACGCTGTACCATTTGAGGCCGCAGCAGCAGACCCTGCGTCTGGAAACGGTTTCAGGCGCCTCCGGTGTGGTTTCGGCGTCGGGTCGGGATGCTGAGCCGGTTGACAGGGCTGGTTCGTGTGGTGGCGTCGATGCGGAGGCTGTGATGTCGGGCGAGAAGATCCAGGACGCAAGCCAGGACATGTTACGTGTGTGGGCGAGTGGGATGGGTGTGTGTTTTGTGTCGTGGATGCATGTTTGGAAACTGGACGTGTGTCAGAGAATGGCACACCGTGTTGTCGTTTCACGCTGCAAGGCACGACATATCGTGTCACAAGACTTTTGATTGATGATATTAGTAAGTATTAATACATCAGCAAGATTCCTTAACATTAGTGGAAATCAATACAAGACGAGTTATATATCTACTACTACCTTTTGATTGATGATATTAGTAAGTATTAATACATCAGCAAGAGTTTTCAAATCTGAGGTGTTGACTTCAAACCCTTGCCCCTTTTATAGCTCTCAGCACATCATGTGAAGACACAACGTGTCAAAATCATGTTGACACGAATGTCAGTTTGTGACATATCGGGAGTCATGAGGAGAAAGTCATTCGGAAACCATGGCCGCGCGTTTCAGTGCACTAGAATGTCGATATTGCACAAATAGGTGTGCTTCAGAAAGGGAAATACAATTTCTAGATATACAACGAGTTAGTATTAATCGAACTAAACATCAATCACTAATCATTGCTGCTCACCCTAAGTCGCGGGAAAAGACGGTTGGTTGACATTGGAGAAATAATGCATAGAGTACTTACTGTATGTGTGGAACGCACACGGCGCAAAGCTCTTCAGCTTGCAAGTAAGAAGACAACCTTTCACAATTGATGCATGTTAGACTCCCTTTACCTTACAGTCGGGAAGAGCTACATACCTGACCTGAAAAAAAAAACCTTTGCAGCCAGCAACATACTGGAGGTAGGGAGCCGGCCCCCAGGACTGTGCACAGTTGCGTTGGGTCCACCACCTGCATAGAGGGTGCATCGTATAATTGTTAGCACTTGATATAAACAGAATCATCTCAACTTACAGAAATTCCGGGAGTTTGTCGCGAGTTTCCAATCCGCCAATCGAGTCTCTAGACTCGCCCACCTACAGCATTTCCCAGCATGAGATTCGTTCGGCAGGTGCGTGTGGATCGGGGCTCCAAGCGCAGTGTCAACGACGGCGACGGCGTATCACCATATGGCCCGCACAGCATTCTCAACGGCATTCTCAACGGCATCGACAGCGGCGACGACCGAGGCGGTGGCGTTTGCAGGCAGCAGCCACGAGACCAGATCACCCAGCGGCACGGTGACGGCGCAGCCGACGAGCATGTCGCGCAGCCAGGGCGCGGACGTGGTCAGGTCGCGCAGGACGACGGTGGGGGCCAGCGGGGCGGTGGCGAGCGCGCCATTGGCCAGGGCCAGCGAGCCCGCCAGGGCCGCGGACACGACGCCGCGCTCAACGACGACGTCCGAGACCCGCACGGTGGCAAACGGGAACGCCGGGTCGCGGGCCACGTCGAGCGTGGCGGCGGACACCACGTCGGTGGTGAGCGCGAGCGGGAGGCGCGCCGTGAACGTGCCGTTGGCGAACGCCATGTGCGCCAGCACGGCGGGCGCGGATGACAGGGCGATGAGTCTGTGCACGCGCACGGGGAGGAGGGGGATTCCGAGCAGCCACACGCGGGCGCGGGTGTGCACGCGCACGCGCACGTCCGGCGTCTGGCCGGTGTTGTTGAGCGAGGCAACCAGCGACCGGCCAAATGTCAGCATCGCGACTGCGGCGGGTGTTAGCCGGAGGACGGGCGGGACGGGAAGCGGGGGCGTACCTGGATCCGGGACAGACACATCAGTCTCGAACGTGAGCGGGGATGTCAGCGACAGCGGCCCGATGGGCGGGAGCGCGAGGAGCGTGGTGCTTGGGGTGGACACGTTGATGGGGTCGATTGCGACGCGGGCGTCGAGTAGCCGCAGCAGGCCCGGGCTCGGCACCGTGGTGGACACGCGCACGATGAGGGTGCCTGCGGTTGCGTTGGTGATGGATATGGCTTCGATCATGCCGACGAGCGCAGCGAGTGGGTATGTGTCAATCGCGTGCTCTGGATTTGGGTTTGGTTAGTCGGTCGTGGAGATGAGTTGGGCGGGGAAGTATAATGCATGCGTACCGGCGAGAGGAGGGTACAGGAGATAAAATGCTGCTAGGATGAGCAGCGACGTGGCGACTGCGACTGCGATACAGGCGACAAGACATGTGCGGGTGCATCTCTGTCCCGGGCGCTTTGTAAGTGGTGCAACCACTAATGCAGGCTCCAACTCAACGGGCGCATGGTTGAGTTCGGACTTGGTCTTGGCAACGAGCGGCAACGGGCCTACTTTGGATGGCATTTGAGCTAGAATGTATGTCATGTGCTTGGTTGGCGTCAGAGTGTCGTTGCGTTGGTCTCCAACTGATGTGCTTCCGGGAGAGTCGGAGACGTGGCTGTTGATATGTTTTTCGGGTGATTCGGACAAGTTGCGGAGGTAGACAGCTCTGGTGGTGCAGTAGGTTGGTAATCACGCATTAAGTGATTTGAGTAATTGACCATGCAATGTGCGCTTGTGGGGCCCCTATTCGACCATCGTGCTGTTAGCAACCAAACAACATGGAATTTGCATCATGGAAATGATTCCACTTACGTAGGCCACTTTTTCGCGAATTTTCAATCCGCCTAGCGAGTCTTTCGACTCTTGCTCGGCCCACCCCGGGATGTACCACCTTCATCAGCCTTCCGCTTCATTGGGGTATTCTTGCCCTTGGAAGGCGGCTTCAGGTAGGTGGGCCTTTCATCATGCTCCAGGTACCCCCTGACAATATTGACCATATTGTCAGCTGCCATCACATCTCTGTGATACCACTTGTTGCAGCGACGGCAATACAAGCGACGCATAGCTGGCATCTCCACAAACTCCATGCAACAGGGGTACTTCTTGGATGTATAATACTCATTGACCGGAAATACGACTTAAAACTCGACATCACACCCAAATCGGCCTTATATACATCACAACCAAACACGTCAGCAATGATTTGAGAGAATGCTCTATTCCTTGACGCCCCACCTGTCACGATAACTCGTGAAGATGTGAGACCCAAAGCCGACGAATGCGATCTCATTGATAGAGCTTGCGACTCGAGAATTGCTCGTGCATTCCATCGTTTATCTGAGAATTCGTCGACCCTCTTGTGAGTTGTACAACCAGAACCCTCTGTAGATAACGCTGATGGTTCATATTTGAAAACTCCATGAGCACGAGGTGTAATCTCACTCATGAAGAAATAAAAGCCAATCCTGCCCTCACATCCAGCAGGT
>QEAN01000191.1:6090-26962 GCA_006535955.1 Synchytrium endobioticum | reverse complement strand
AGTAGCGCAGAACGTAGTGAAAAACTCACTTGTAATGTGGTAACTCGTTGTCGAAGCTGACAGAGCATTCCTGGACAACCTGGAGTGATTCAAGGGCGATCGCTACGAACTTAAGCTGTTGAGTAGACGCATCGATTCCGCCTACTAGCTTTGCAGTCATTGTTGAAAGGCGACTGCCACCTGCGTCCTCCCTGGTTCAGAGCTTGCCGCTGGGCCTGTGGCGCTATGGGGTGTAATGGCTGTTGTAGTAGTTGTTAGGACGATTGGCGTAGAGGTAACGTATAGATGTGCTCGCGATGCGATGGATGTGGCGTGCCGACATCAGCACGCGCGGCTGCGGGGCTCTCACATGGGGGATGGATCACAAGATTCAGAAAGCAAACAACGTAGTAGGCCTTGAGCCTTAGTGGTATATTACGCACGAACATTACAGGACAAGCTATCATCTTTGTACCTACAAACGAACCCATCTTCGGTCGCGTTCACAACTTGGCTTCACGTTCGCACAAAGCAGCCATATCTAGTATATATTTTTGGAGTGTTGATGGGGCCAAATCAAAAAGAAATGCTACAAACAGGCATTGAACCCTCGCGCGTGAACACGAGGCATGACCATAGAGGCCCCCCGCAATAGGTCAATGGGAAGTCATCATTGTCTGCATAGAGCACGTTCGATACGAAAAGATACACGCAGCTACTTCTATCAAGGAAAACTATTAAACAACGCCACAAAGGTAAACTTTTCCGCACACAGTAACAAAAAAAAATTCTCAAACTATTTGCAAAACCGTTTCCATCTCAGTCATGAGTTCGGCCGGCGGGTTAAGAGGTTTGAACACATTTTCAATCACTTGTTTCATGTTGACCTTGGCCTTCGTCATGGCTTGATTCATCTGCGCTGCTGCGCCCATGTTCTTTGCCGCGCCTGCCAATTGGCCCAGAGTGATTGTCGGCGTGGTTACAGATGCGCCCTGTACCACGTTTTGTAGCCATCTGAATTTTGTAGTCATCAGTGGAAATTCGTGGCGATCTAGGTACAACTGAGCTTACGTTGCTTGCGACGCGAACTTTGTCACTTTTACGGTTCCCGTCGTGCCTATGAGACGTTGTTTCTGTTAGCGCCACAACAAATTCGAATGGCAGAGAACGCTCGGCATACCTTTACTAACGATATTAAATAGATCACCAAGCCCACCTACAGCATTTCCCAGCATGAGATTCATGCTGACATCGGCCGTGACAACACCGGCTTTGATTGTCGGTTGAATTTGGACAGTGGCAACTAATAATCAGGGAACAAAAAAAAGAGTCAGAAATTCGATTCTACACGTGCTGAACCCCGATGAAGGATGTACCTGGAGCGGTTTGGGCACCGACAAAAGCATCGGCAACAATCATTTGCACCATATCTATTGTCGCATCCATAGGTAGCTGAATCGTGGCAGTCGCAGTGACCGGGATGTTTGATAATGATGTTATACTGCCGAGGGCTACATTGGACAAGGATAATTGAGGTGGTGCCCCCATATTTCCTAGCTGAAGTTGTGTAAGATCCATCTGCGAGGATCATTGTTTTAGTCACTCCCGCTGGACGCCACTTTGTTAATAGCTACAAAAAGACTTACCATTTTGTGTATAGTAATGGATGGCATGTTTTCTTGCACCAACGTCACATTGGCCATGGTGGCTAAGAGAATGGGCGTCATCATTGCTTGGGCCAAATTTGTAGTGCCACCCATTGCAGCTACCACTTTAGCGATGAGACCTTGACCAAACTTTGTAAGCACGTCTAACATTGATGGTTCAAATGCGTTAGTATACACTCTTGCAGAGCGCATATATCGGCAATAGATGATGCTAACCTCCATTGGGAGTCTGAATCATGGTATCAATACCAACCATCCCGCTTGCTGGATTAATAGTGACTCCATCCAAGCCCAACATGGTTTGATCATTACTTTTTATTTCGACCGGAGTCGTTTGGATGTTAATAGGAATGATTGATATGCCTTCCACTGGTATGGGCATGGACACGGAGAACTTAAAGGAATTTGCACTAGGACTCCCGATAAACAAGGGTCCCAGCTTTGGGGCCGCGCCACCTCCACCCATACCTTTTGCAGCGGCTAGCGCACTCAAAGGGACGGCATCGATGATTGTTTCTAGAGTATGATGCGAGTTAATATTCGATGGCTTCTCCCAGCGAACCAAGTTGATACGCACCAACAACTCTGGATACATCTCCGTTTTGAATTATTGGCTTGATCATCTGAATTGCAGCGTTGAAATCGGGTGGGCCCCTGCCTGCTGCAGCGGCTTGAAGCTGTGCCCGGTTTGCCGTCACAGATATGCCCCCTACTATGTTTTGCAGCCAAGTCATGGGCGTATTGAACTCTTTGATGGTGACAACAGCGGTACCCAAATCTGCCAGATTGGCATTTCCAACCGTCAGTGCGCCCGTGACCATGGCATTGATGTTACCGTTGTTGATGGTGGGTTGAATGTTCAGGGCAGCAACTAATGTTGCGTCGACTTTAGTCGCCAGAAACTATTTCGGGTGAAAAGAAAAAGTGGAATGCTTACCTGGACCTGCAGGAGCAGCGCCAATGCTGGATTCTACAACGATCGACGTCACAACATCGGTACTGAATTTCATCGGTAGTCCGACGATTTCGGCCTTGATTTCAAACCCGATATTAGCAGGATCGGTCATATTTGGAAGTTTGAGCGACGTAATGGTTAAAAGGGGCATCGCCATACCACCTCCAGCTCCAGCTCCGGCTCCAGCGCCAGCGCCAGCGTCACGCACAACCGCAGCTAATGCGACGAGATCAATCGTCTTGTGAATGGGTATAGTCGGCAGCTGCATGGCAGCAACATTGACATCTGCGCCCGTCATTATCTTTATGCTCTTTATATCTGCAGCTGCCACGTTTGCGTTTGGTGCAGTCAAGGTAATTCCAGTCCCCATGAGCACGTCTGCAATTCCAGCCACTATTGACTGACCAAATCCACTCAAAACATCTATCATAGATATGCTCAAGGGATCAGCAAAGTCTTATAAAAGCAAGTTTTTCTTCAAATTTCACTTGACTTGCCTGGGTTTGGAGTCTTGATCATATTATTCACTGTGAGCGCACCAGTTGCAGGGTCGATGTTTAAACCTTCCAGCGATAGCATTGACTTGTTGTTGTTTTGAACGTCCACTGCACTTGTCTTGAGAATGAATCGAGCGGCTTGAGCTTGAGGTGGTAGCATAGCATTGAAGGCGAATTTGAAGCCTGCAGGGCTGGCGTTCGTAATAGACAGCGATGCGACTGGAGCTGCGCCACCTCCTGTAGCAGGTGCAGGTGCAGGCACAGGCACAGACACAGGCACAGACACAGTGTTACTTGGTGTAGCGCCATTTATTGTAGCAGGTGCAGGTGCAGGTGCAGGTGCAATATTTTTTGGAGCGGCGCCATTTACTGTAGTAGTTGCAGGTGCAGGTGAAGGTACAGTGTTGCTCGGAACATCGCCATTTGCTGTAGCAGGATCAGGTACAGTTATATCAAGAGTAGTGCCATTTCCAGCGGCCGTCGTCGCAGCAGTAACAGGAACAGCAGCATTTGGAAGGTTGCCAGCCATAGGAGGTGCGGGTACCGGATCATTTGGACCAGTACCATTGCCAGGAGTAGGGGCAGTGGTAGCACCAGTTGGAGTAGTAGCATTTCCAGTAGCAGGTACAGGGGCGGGGACAGGGGCAACCGTAGCACCGCCACCATTGGCCCGTGCACCCAGGGCTAAGGCCAAGGCCTTGTCCAAAGGAAAAGTGTCAACAATGGCAGCTATGCTCGGACAGATTGCCAATGAGGAACGACGTAACACGAGATACAGGCAAAAACCGCAGGACAACAACGTACATGCAACTTTGACAAAATCACCGCCTTGTTGAAGTATCGGTTGAAGGTTGATGTTAACTGGGGGTGGGCCACCAGCAGCCGTGGACGCTTGTTTGAGGAGCTGCATGCTTATCGGCACATTGACTGTCGTGTTTGCTACAATGTTATTAAGCCACGTCGCTTGGCTTACGAAATCCCGAATGACTAGTCCGACGTTTGTAGTTTGTCCGGTAGCAAGAGCCTTTATGGCAGCAAAAGCGTTGCTGGGAGTAATGGATCCATTGAGCTATATGATGGTGGATGTCAAACAACAAATATGCAAAGGGCAGGTGAGAAATGGCTGAATGGATAAAATGAATACCTGTGCGTCAATGGTGCCTTGATAGATTTTTGGTGTGATTACCACTTGTACCACTGCAGTTTTACCATGTTAGAATTCGACATGTTCGATGAAATGAATGTGGATTAATGGTAGTAGTACGTACATGGCGCAGTTGGATCACCCATAAAGACATCCGCGACTATGGAAGAAGCCATGGTATTATCGACAGTGGCATTGAATGCCATGACGATCTGTGTCGTTAGCAGAAAGGGTATAACGGCAAGCGGATTGTCAACATTGTTGACGTTGAGAGCTGAAACGGTTAGATTTGGTGTTGGTTCTACGACATTGGTTCGTGGAAAGTAGGGTATTGCCTAGTGTGGAATAAAGGATGAATGGAAGGAAGCATTGCGGCGCAGCAATATAGCACAACGAAATTTGGATCCTACCTTGTGCACTGCGACAGGTGGAAGAAGAAAGCCAGCAAAGTTCACAACAGCACGCGTGGTCACTTTCATTCCTCTACATTTGTAAATATTTAATGTCAGTGCAAGTGGCCTTTGGTTTCACATGAACCGTGAGCGATTCTGTCGCTCACGGAATCGGATTGGGCATTGGCCCATCAGTAGCCACTTTTGCAATACCACCGTCCGCTAAAGCACCAGTAGCTTTGGTAATGGCATTGCTGACCAGACTTCGTCCAACGTTGGTCATGATATCAGGCTGCGGAACGCTGATTGTCAAATCCATGAGGACACGCGCCTGGTTGATCAAGACTTCGGGAACGCCATTGGGTACACCTATGAGGGTCTGTCCGTTGGTTGTGATTGTGACATTATCGGTCAGGAAGCCGGCGGCAAATGGTAAAGTTCTGGGAAGTAGGACTATGTGAGACCGAGGCAGGTAGTGAGTTGACATGGAAGCTTCCGAAGGCCAAGACTACTACGGTACCTGATGAGGTGAATTTGAAGGAGGTCGGATTTGCATTTCCTATAATCACGTAGAGGCCTTGTAGCGGAAAGTTCCTGACTTGCGGCTATGGTGGAAAGTGAGTAGGCACAAGTAAGCCCAATTGAGCGCAAGTGAGCACCACAGCGTATGTATCATAGCACGACCGAGGCTTACGATGGGGAAGGCGTCGATAACGGCCTCTATAGATGCATGGCGAGAGTCAAGTCAGTACAAGTGGTGGACGTAGTATAACGCCACTTGAGAGGGTGCGGCAGCTTACCAGCGACGGGGGGATAGATGACATATACGCCAATATATGTAGCGACGGGCATCAGCAGGATATTACCAAGACAGTACCAAAGAAAGAACTTTTTAGTGCAACAGGTCCGTTTCTTGGGTGGGGCTGCTCGGCCGACTTCCTCGCTCCAGGCAAGGTCGTCGGTCTCGGGTGGCGAGGGCTTGGGCTTGCTCCTGCTCTTGGGCATCTGGGGCATTGTTTGACGGATACGAGCGACGGTCTCGGCGAGTCTCGTCACCACGCTTCCTTTCCTCTGAACCATTTTGGGCCGAATTGCTGGAGTGATTTGTGGTTGAGACGTTGGCCGGCTGAGCGGCCCATGCCATGAGACGATGAATGGTGCCAGTAAAGCATGGCTGTTGCGATTGCACAGGCATGCCAGCAATTGTAGTGGCCCAGCTGGGACAGTAACAGTTCTAAAAGTAACTTTTACCTTGGCTTTTCAGGCATAAACACACGCATACGCCACGTAGACTACTCAGTGCACAGAAACAGCGGGGCAATTTAGAGTACGAAACAATTGTATCTGTTATATATGTTATCGCTTATGCCACGACTCGCATACTGTATGCTCCCCATGATGATGGGGGTATTGACAGGCGCCCACTCTCCTTCCAATCAAAAGTCCAAACCTCACTATCATCGCTCTTCGATGATATGTAAAGCAATGTCTCTACCATATCAATCAGAAATCACAATAGTTAATACATATTTCAGACCTCAGTGTTGATTTCTTATTATGTCTGTTCTCTATTATATCTCTGTCAAACTATATAACATCCTCAGGTCGAGCCATGGTATCGACGTCATCGAGTCGAGGATACCGACACACAAGACCATGCTCTTGCAAGGTTATTGTCGGTATCTCATATATATGTCAGGGCCACGTCAAGCCTTCTACGACATGCCCGTGCATAATAAGTACCGTTGGAAGACGTTCATCAACACCCAGAGGTCGAAAGGGAGGCTTTTGCGGCGTATGAAGGAGAAGTACGGTAGCGACTTCACCGTCGTAATGGGGGACTGGAGCGATGCAGGGCGGACGGCAAGATATCAAACCTCAACCAAGACCGTCGGATGGCGCAAGTTCTTCCGTCGGAACCGCATAGGCTGTTATCTCATCGACGAGTTCCGAACGTCGAAACTCTGTCCAAACTGTGATGGTACCGTGGAACCATTCACATCACGCCCTTCCTCAAGACCCTGGAAACGCGCGCAAGGAGCTTACGAGAGTATTCAAGGCTTGCTGGGCACGTCGTCAACTGGTCATCATTATTTACACTTTACTGACTAAAACTTTATCTAGGTTGCACCAACCCAAACTGTGTCGAGCAAGCATGGAACCGTCGCTGCTGGAATCGTGATCAACTCAGCACGTGCAGCATGCTGCGAATCATTGAAAGCATGTTGGCTGGACTGGGTAGGCCGGTGGTGTTTAGAAGGACAGACCACTAGTTAGATCATAGTTTGTTTATTTTATCCGATTCAGTTTTCGCTGGATCCAAACATTAGGGCTGCGAATAGTCTATAGTCTATTTGTAGACATATGTCATATATCTCATCCAGTTACGTCTTATGGTTATCCAGTATATTCACTTCCACGATGTCACTCGCACCACACATTACACAAGCATAACGCACACTCATATCTCGACACTCAGAAATACTGGAATATACGTCGCAAAAGTGTAGGCACGGCGATTTTATTTCGGCGTCATCGCAAAAAACGCCTTACTTCGATCATACTAAGGATCTATGACATGATCTTTCCAAGCGCCGGCTACCCCCTCTAACACTCTTCCGCATCCACGCACTCATCCCCACAACCACGTCAAATACAGAGATCCCACATAGAGACATGCACAACATCAAAACGAAACACACAGAGACCCAACGTTTGCGTAAAATCTCCTTGAGTCTGGCCTTGGCTAGATAATGCATGGCGATCTGCATTGGCCGTATGGGCACAGTGACGGCCGTTCCCGATAGAGTAGTCTTGAGACAGGTTGCTTTGGTGTCCAGCTCCTGAATTCTGATTGTCGCGCAGGTGCCACGAGTGATTGAAGAGTACATGTCTGAGAAGCTGCGGAAGGTGTTGCCTAGCATGAGCGACCCGGCTATCTTGATACTGACTCGCCGGCCCTGAATCATGGGTGAGATGGCAAGACTCGCAACTAGTTGATGGTCAGAGCTTAGACATTGCACTGCACAAAAGCAAAACTAGTACTCAGCAAGTGTGAGCAACGTGCCTGGAGCGTCTTGTTCACCCACAAAGGTATCTACCGCCACGTAAGCTACAACGTCCCGAGACACATGCAAGGAAAGTGGGATCTCCACATCAACAGTGAAAGAAAAGGGAATCCGCCATAACGAGAGCCGGTCGCCAAATCTGCATAAATTTACCGATATATTTGATTTTAGCAGCTTGGTCAGGTCTGGCAGAGGCAGTGGCGAGCTGGGTATTTCAATGGCCCGTTCCACCATGATTTTCCCGAGCTGCAAGTGGTTGAATAATGTGATCTGGATGGCTGTGGAGACGGCAAAAGCTAGATGCGTTGGTAGCCTGAACGCGTCTCCATCAAGGCTGTTGGTGAAACAATGTATCAGTCTGTGAACCATGGAGCGCAACATTTCAGGATTGGGCAGAGTCACGGTCACGTCCATATTTAGCGTGTTGCCAGATATGTGGATGGGCTCTACTGCTACAACAACAATGTTTTGATTGTCTAGTGTTACATTTGCAGGCGCCAGTGCGAGAGTTACGGGCACGGGCACATGCACGGCAGCAGGCCCGATGGATGAGATGGCGATTTTAAATGAAGCGGGAGTAACGCTGGTGAGAGAGATGGTGAGCGCTTCTAAAGCAGGAAGAGAGATCTCGGGCATGTCTACTGTGTCAATGACATGTTCTGTTCATGGATGCGCGTATGTGGATGAGCGCACGGAGTGTACACGTGACACACAAGCCGCATGCTAGACATACCAGCAATCCTCGGGATAGCAAGATAAAGCACGAGATAGGCAGCCACCGTGGTGGGCAGCAGCAGTAGTAGACAGAGGAGCCAGTACAGTTTCCAGTGCATGTACCATGAGATGTGGATGTAAGGATCGAGTAGAGGATTTGCGTTGGGGACGGGGATGTCGATAGTGGTTGTGGTAGTGGCGATCAGCATGACCAGGATCGATATGATGCATGCCAGGGTTGTGCTCGTGCACCATGGACTTCGTTTGGTTGGATTCACATCCCTTAGACCCTTAGAAGCAGCTGCCGAGCGGTTGGTTCTGGACCGAGGCATATGCGGATTTGGCCCATGTTGTGTCGCTTGCGTCGCTTGCCTTGCTCGCATCATCTCGGCATCATGTTGTATGTGTTATGACTGAACTTTATTGTGTTGTATTGAAAGGGTCGATCCAACACTATTCATGTGTATACTTATACACAAGGAAACAAAAGATATCCAAACATGCGAAATAGAACGGGCGAGTTACCGAGATGTTATCTGAGTCTGAGGTATGGATGTACACGGGTTCACAACAGTATGCAATGGTAGGAAGCGAGATTGGAGAAGGTATCAATTATATGCACAGGAGAGTCCTCTAGTGGCGCGTAACTTATGCTATCAGTCTATGAGATAGTCCTTTCCTCTATACAATGACTAGATCGTACACTTGCTGAGTATAAGCTGCACTTCCTAGCACTATGGTACAATCCCACCGGCTCCAATCGAATCACACGTACTAGTAGCAGCCACCTACAAAACGAACACACAAGAATACTCTCATTCATCATCATCGTCATCATCATCACCATCTCCTTCTCCTTCTCCGCTTTCATCGCCACTCTTGCTTTTGCGATTAGACGCAGCATACAGCCTCCGTCGCCGAAGTCTCGCCTGCCTCTTTGCCGCATTCTTGCCCTTTTCACAAAAGCACATCCAATGCGTCTTGTACCCCTCGAACAGCTCTTTCCGCCCTCGCAATTCCAGCAGCAGCGGATGTCGTGACATGACAGGCGATCCCGACTTGTGATACCACACGTCCGAGATATCCGTCCGCACATCCAGGCCACCAAAATACGCAAAACAATGCTTCAGAATCGATCGATCGTAGCCCACGAGCTCCTCAAACGCATCATTGACTGTGCCCGCCGCACAGTGCATCGTGAGGCCCGTGAACAGGCTCTTGAACGTGCCCAGCAGCGACCGCGCACGCCGCACGAGCAGGTTTTCCGTGAACGACGACTCTTTATCCACCCTCCCTACATCGTGCCCTTGAGCTTTCCACCGGGACTCACCAAACTGACAACCAAGCGTACTACCTTGCCGCGTGCCAATGAGCAAACTCGCATCGTCGAACGTCGGTTGGTCGAGCATGTCCACGAACGTCGGACAGCACAGATGGAAGATGGTGGGTTTGAGCCATTCGTATTGTGCGATCAGTTTTTGACGTTTGGATTGCGATGGTGGTACTGATGGTGATGTTGGTTGCGATGACGTATTGGAGTGGGTTGATGCTGTGACGTGCTGGCCTTCTTTGGCGGCGTCGTCGTCTGTGATGTAGTCGTAGAGCACTTCGAGGTCTTCGAGGGCTGATGATGCGTCAGAGTCGCTTTTGGCAGGTAGCATTACCGGCATTAAGGGGTCCCTGCTTTCGTGATGAGCGAGGGGTTTTTTTCCGCTGCAGCTGCTCCTAATAAAGACTCCTTTTTTGCCTCAAGCGACTTTTAGTGCATGTTTCTGCGGCCTCAAAGAACACCAGGGATTAACACCCCCAATCGCCAGCAGAGTTCGATGCAGAGTATGTCGGACGTGAAAGATACGTTATAGTGGCCGCATAAAACCCCCTCCCCCCCTCGCAAAGTCGTCGATCACTCGTCGCTATCCTAAAACCGCAAGCCCATCTACGTCATATACTAGCCGCAGGAGCTACAACAACATCAGGCAACTCCCTCGCACTCTTCCATTTCAGCAGCGCCGCGACATCATTCTCCTTTACCAACTCAAACAACCGCGGCATCAGCGCGTTCGCTCTAGCGATACCAACCTGTACCGACGCAGCAGCGGCTGGTACCACAGTGACAAATTCCTTGGACTCAGAATGTTCAAGACTCGACTCAAAAAAGCGGGCAGACTGTTTTATGCGTGTTTCGGCGTCAGTTCCGAAGCCAATTGTATCCGTAATGGCCCACTCGCCTCCTCGAATTTGCCCATCTTGGAGTATAGGAGACCCAGCCTACGACTCGCCTCCGCTGATTTTGGGGCCAGCTCTGCCTGTTTTTGAGTCAAGGTGAGGTATTCTTCCAAATACGCTGCAGCGGACGTGAAATCCCCTTTACTAATCGTGGGAGGGTGGTTGAATCAGAATCTTGACCAAACACGATCGCACGAATCATACTTACTTTTCACTCACACGTGCAAGACTCGAGCACGCTTTGGCTTCACCCAATACATCCTTCATTGCTACAACCTTGTTCTTATACTCTTCCAGCAACTTTGTCGCATCGCCCAACTGACTCAATGCTAGGGCAGTCATTCCTCGTCTGTACATGATTTCAGCGGCGGCTGATTCACTCAGATTGGAATTCGACGCGAGGTCCCACGCGTGTGCAAGATAGTTTCCCGCCTCTGTATAGTTCGCCGCTGCAGTTTGCTACAGTGTGGTGGATTCCGTCAGCCCACGGACTCGTGCCTAGCGCCTTTGTGCAGAGGAAAGTGCGCACTTCATCACTCATCTGCAACAGTATAGAAATCATGGCACCTGTTATTGTACTTTCAGCACCCGCTGATGCATGCCTAGCGCTTTCCAGCACGTGCAAGGCCTCCAACTGTCGTCCCAACGACGTCAGCACCCCGCTCAAAAGATTCGCTGCGTCGACGTGCAACCCGTCCCGTCCGGCTGATAACACCAACGCCGCTCTGAAATGCTGTTCAGCAAAATCGTGTTCAAGCATATCCGTATAAAACCTGCCGATCCTCGTATGCGCGTGAATTTGGAGCGTCGCGTCATCTAAAGTGTCCATGTCAGTACATGTAATAGTACGTGGAAGCAGTAACGACATACTAGCTCTTTCAGCCTCCTCGACATTAATCAACAACATTTTGATATTCGCGACTACGTCTTTTGCATCGCCATTGCCAAATACGGCGTTCACGCTCTTTTCGCTGTAGCCACCGATAGTGGCTGTCCTTGCACTGTTCTGGGCATGTGTCAACCTAAACAGTTCTTGATACGACTTGACGTATCCTTGTGCTAGTATATCGATAAGAGCGGTTGTGATGATGGTTGGGCGAAGTGGTGGTGGTATTGTTGTTGTTGTGAGGAGAGTGGATGCTAGGGGCGACTTTACGTGTAGAGAGCGTTTGGATGATGCTGAATGCGACGTGGTGTTTATTGGTGGTAGTGGCATGGTGTGGATGGATGTACTTGATGTGTGCCTTATGGATTCCACATGTCCTAGTGGAGGAGCAAATTCCAAGGAATAGTGTAAGGCGGCTTCTATGATCGATTTGCATTGATTGCAGGCATGAATGTGTATTTCATTCAATTGTAAATAACAGTGCCAGTGAGAGGAGAACAAGACACGACGTGATGCTGATGAGGAAACTCACATCGAGGTAGTTCCTAGAGTTCAAAAGCCTATGTAGGTATCACATATACAGATGGCCTTGCTTATAGTGATGATCCCATGTGGTCCAGTTGTCAGGCGCGTCTCAACAATTCTTCATTATTAATAATACTTTCAAACGTGACATTGCACCTTGCACTGGACCGTCGACACTCGCTCAACAGTCACATAATTCGGGGAGATTCATTCTCTCAGTCTAAACAAACTCTGTATCTACAAGTTCTGACTACTTCCAGATCACTTACGTGCAAGTCACCTCGCCATGTCTACATTACCGATGCAAAAATTATACAAAATTCGTGGTGTGTATGAGACATCATGACCTTGGTGATATCTGGTGTAAGCGGCGCGATCCCAATATCCCAATTGGCGTGTTGTCATCATCGTCGTCACAGCTGGATGGTAATTGATATCCATGTACAACAGCTAAGATATTCCTACCATCAAAGGAAGGGCCAGTCACGGGTCGGCCCATTGGCCGATGACTTGTAACGGACCGCACTATATTAACACTAGCACCATCAACAAAACCATCACTCATGCATTTGTTGATCGGTGCAAAGTAATCCGCCCACCCAACCTCAAAAGCACCTTCCTCAAATCCAGAGTCATTACTCTCTTCAATTTTCATTTTTCGGTGGCTACTGGTTGCGGACGCCGACGCGGATGGCATGGTATAATCTTTGATGGCAACTAGATGTTGTAAATCTCGACCTGATCGAATGCAGCTTGCGCCCGGCAAGGCAGTGAGTGAAGCTGAATATGAGGCCCGTGGTGATGCCGTCGACGTGTTATTACTACTTGGTGTGGATTCCCATGAACTGGTGTACAATGGCCATTGATATGGCTGTGGTGTAGATGTCCTGCTACTAATGCAAGTGTTATTCTGGTTCCCCAGTCCATCATCGTCAGCTAATGGATTCTTCCACTGGCACTCTGGGTAAGACTCTAGAGGTACCATCGGCGATCTAGGAGTCACACGGCCAAAACTACTGTCAGTAGAGGGAGAAGGAGATACACCTCTAGCCCTCCTTTTTCTACGCTTTTTACTGTTCTTCTTTTGAGCCTTGCTCACATCATTCGTCAATGATGACCCCATCATCAGATGAGGGCCTTGTGTGTAATTTTCGCTGTAAAACCCATCACCATGAGTTAGTAGACCACCATGAATGGCTAATATATGTACCATGAGGTTGGATATGAGGACTTGCTGCAAAAGAGATCTGCGAGGTTGGGCTAATTTGTAATGGGAATGGCGATATACGGCTTGCTCTGCTTCTAGTACGTATCGAGGTGGGGCTACGTGCTTTGACGGTACTTGGTGCTCTCGAAGCTCAGTACCATTTGCATCGACTGTGATCGCAACCGCAGGGATATCGCTGGATTTCAGCTGATTGGTATCGTCTCTCACTACTAATCTGTTGGCCAAGATATCAAGGTCGGCTTGTGTCAGTTTCGGCGGCGAGGGTGAGTGGGTCGGTGGATTACTGGCGCTATCCCCAGTTTTCGACAATGCATGAGTACTACCACTGTTGTGTGAAACAAGCCTGACTAGACTTAACCACGACTTGCTACGCCGACCTGAAAGTTGCACATCGCGTTGTTCTTCGTTTGGGGTAAGGTCGACGGCGTTTCTGGATGCGGATTCATTGAAAGCTTTGGTCATCAGCGCCCCACTACCACGATCAGAAAGTACAGGTCCTGTAGATGTACGCTTGTGATCTCGAGAGGACTTCTGGACGAGAGTGTGACCGTCTTTATCTCGCGACCTCGATGGTATTTGGGCCGACGGCATTCTTTTACCTTCTCGAGGCTTACTAATCGCGGCACGACCATGCGTACTTGCTTCCTCAACTCTTCCCGCAAATTCTTTAAGTCGGTCTATACCATTGCCATTACAATCTACCATTGACTGGCTCAATTCTGCCGAATGTGCACGTTGGAGGTTAGAGAGCTCTGCCTGGGGTAGTGAGAGCTTCCGTTTCTGAATTTTCTGTGATCGTTTCAATACTCCAAGTTGTGGAGACATGCGACGGTTGGATACATCTGTCCGAGTATGAACATCCTGGTTGCTATTTGCAGTATTACTGGAATGGGAAGGCGGTTTGCGGGATCGAATTCTGGCAGGATGATCAGAAGACTCGACGCCCGAATCTGCTGTGATTACGACATGATTATCCGCAAAAGACTTTGTACGCCGCAAATTACGCAAGCTACTGAAGATACCCGAGTTGGTATTTGAACTGACATCTGCATGGGCGGTCAACCACTTCTTAAACTGTGAGGGATGCACCTCTGGATGCAAATGAGCTGAAAGTTTGTTGCAAACACCAGTCAGTACAGGTAGAGACGCATTCAGGGACTGGATGACAAAAATCAGTAGCAATACGCATTAGCGTACCTGGAACCCAGAAAGGCTGCTCACAGCCACCCGGTGGATTAATCTGTATCCCAGCAACCGAGACGATAGACTTTGGACTGGGTATGTCATTAGGTGGTTCCGCGATTCTCGACATCCTAGTATCGGACCTAGTGATTTGATTCGCACTCAACTGACTTTCAACAGGGGATGTTATTGCTGAGAGACTGGGCGCTGGTAGACATGTTGCGCTCGATGGGGATGCTGGTGTGGTTGGATCTACGTTCAGCGTGTCGAGGGGCCACTGAGCGGTCTTTTCCTCCATTCCCTTGTTCTCCTCATCGACCTCCACTGCAAACTTCCACAGACGTGATGCATTTTGCTCTACACTAATGAGTCTCCCTAGTTTGCTCATTACCTGGTCGATATGATCTGTGTTGAGGGAGTGGTCCATTGATCTAGGCGGTGGTGGCAGCATGTCATTCTCGTAGCTTGATGCCATGGTTTTGGTGTTGGGTTTGATGTTTCTACCTATGAACACTGAATTGCGCCTAGGAAGTTCGTCGTCACCGTCCAATGGCCTTGATATTACTGTTCTTGGTCCTGGTGCCGACTCTTTTCTGCTTCTTTCACTTGTTGGTTGCAAATGCCTCACTTGATGAGTTGCGTCACCACCGCAGTTTGATGTTTTGATGTCTTTGTCCATTAGCGGGGTGGTACCTCGTAGGCCACAATACCAAGGGCCTCTAAAGCAATCTGAATTCAGAAAACAGTCAAGGGTGTAGCAAGGTGCGTTTCAGTGTCGCCATAGCCTATTCGCAGCCCTAATGTTTGGATCCAGCGAAAACTGAATCGGATAAAATAAACAAACTATGATCTAACTACACACATCCCTCTGCTAACTTATACGACGCGTGGACATCAATTTTAATAAGTTATCGGAAGTTATAAGATATCAGAAGTACCCCACGTGCGGGCCAATACAAGTGTGGTGGACAGTAGTTTCAATAACTTATTGGAGGTTATAAGTTGTCGGGGGATAAGTTAGCAGAAGGATGTGTGTAGTGGCCTGTCACCGGCCTACCCAGTCCAGCCAACATGCTTTCAATGATTCGCAGCATGCTGCACGTGCTGAGTTGATCACGATTCCAGCAGCGACGGTTCCATGCTTGCTCGACACAGTTTGGGTTGGTGCAACCTAGATAAAGTTTTAGTCAGTAAAGTGTAAATAATGATGACCAGTTGACGACGTGCCCAGCAAGCCTTGAATACTCTCGTAAGCTCCTTGCGCGCGTTTCCAGGGTCTTGAGGAAGGGCGTGATGTGAATGGTTCCACGGTACCATCACAGTTTGGACAGAGTTTCGACGTTCGGAACTCGTCGATGAGATAACAGCCTATGCGGTTCCGACGGAAGAACTTGCGCCATCCCACGGTCTTGGTTGAGGTTTGATATCTTGCCGTCCGCCCTGCATCGCTCCAGTCCCCCATTACGACGGTGAAGTCGCTACCGTACTTCTCCTTCATATGCCGCAAAAGTCTCCCTTTCGACCTCTGGGTGTTGATGAACGTCTTCCAGCGGTACTTATTATGCACGGGCATGTCGTAGAAGGCTTGGCGTGGCCCTGAGACGGTGGTGGCTGATCTATATATGAGATACCGACAGTAGGCTTGCAAATCCATGGTTTTGTGTGTCGGTATGTTCGACTCTATGACGTCGATACCATGGCTGGACCTCAGGGCTTCTCTCTGCTTGCGGTAGTGGCGGCTTCCCGTTTCCTTGGCCCGCTGGTTCGACGTGTACCGAAGGTTACCATTATTGTTTCGATCCTGGCATTAGAGAATGTCCCGCTTGTTCGGATCGATGGCGACTATATTTGGTGTGGACCGAAGCTCCTGCAGGTGGTTATCTATATACATTTGCTTGACCTCGGCTTGGAGAGTGGCTTTTGATTTACGTGTGGAGCCACGGCGGTGAGCATTAGGATGCTTTAGATAGACGCTGACGTCAGTTCCGTTGGTTGATATCATCCTAGGGGACGATGCTAGTGAGCCATGGTAAGCATGCATGCACCATGAACCATTCAACTCACCCGTCAAAGACCATACCCCCACGTGATCGGAAAGCCTTGCCATTCAGCCTAAAGACTCGTTCCCAAAGCTCCGACTTGTGGGCAACGCTTTCGGCTGCAGCACGTGTGATTTCTGTGCGAGATCCTCTCTAGAGACTTTTTACTACCTAACGATTCCACCAATCAAGGTGCGCCCCGGAAATACATCGGGCTATGACAGCGCAGTAATTGTCCAGCGGGATGGCTGATTCACGCAAAGCGTCATCTCATTTCCTCTGGCCTTCTGTATTGTATCGACTGGCCCCATAACGAACCATGGACGAAGCTTACCTAGCGGAAGATTGCGCGGCCTTGAAAGGCGCGTCATTTGATCCGGCCTCACCGGACTATAATCTAGTCATGCACATGTGGATTGTGACAATCGTCTTTTCAATCCTGGCTTCATTGCTGTCATTCTACTTGTGTGTAAGTGTCGTTGATTACGAGCAGCACTGATGCATTCGATGCATGAGAGTGTCGACTAAGCCGGCACTGCACTTGTAGTATAGACACTTTCAGCACTACTTCAAACCCAACTATCAGAGACACATTGTTAGAATCTTACTGCAAGTCACGACGTTAGGGTGCACTTGTGGTACATGACGTTTTTAACTATTCTTATCAAATAGAATGGTCCCAATCTATGCCTTGTGCTCAACTCTCTCCTTCCGTTTCTACAAAAATTCAATATACTTTGACATTGTGCGAGACGGTTACGAGGCATTCGTAATATACAGGTACTGCAGCAACTCGTGACTTTTGTAGCGTCGATCCCCCTCTGACACCCGCCACGTCACTACAGCTTCTTCCATCTCTTGATGGATTACCTCGGTCCAGATTTTGAATCAAGGCACGCGAGACTTATGAAAAAATCAACTCGGACATGTCTATTCCCATTCATCTGCTTCAAGTATTCGCCTAGAGGGCACGCATTCTTGATCAATTGCAGAGTCTTGGTGCTGCAGTATGTTATCGTTAGGTACGAGTGCCAAGTGCAAGTCATCACAGCACCGGTATCGATTTCGTTTATAATTACTTTTTCGCATTTTTAGACCATTGATGACGATCCTAGCTCTGGTTTTGCAGACGTTCGAAGTACTATGCCCCAATTCAAGTTCGCCAGCTCATGGCGCGTTTTGGATTTCCGGGACGAATCTGATTTCAGTTAGTATTGCCATGGCAAGTCGCTCGTTTCGAATTCGCTACAGCTTGGATCACAACTGAAATTTCTCCGACTTATAGTACGGGCTGCTTGAATTCTATATAGTAATTCACCACGACATTGCGGAACACAACCCCTTTTACAAAATCCTCGCCGTCAAGCTGGTTGTCTTCTTTTCATTCTGGCAATCCATCGTGCTATCCATTCTCGAAGCGCTTGGTCTGCTTTCCGCTGATAATTGGTCGGCGGATTCACTGTCGGATCTCATCCAATCCTTCCTGGTCTGTCTCGAAATGCTGATAGCAGCCTTTCTACACATCTATGCATTTTCTCATCGGGAATTCGTACCGTCACCACCCATGAAGACACCCATTTGGGTCGGCTTCAAAGACGCGGTGTGGCCTTCTGATATTATGTCCGATATCAAAGCGGCTCCTTTGGATGTACGCAAACAGGCCAGAAGAAGGAAGGATAAAAAGGCGAGAAGGAAGATGGAAGCAGTTAATGGCGATGATTTCGCGGATGGTGTATCCTTGAATGATGTAGACCTGGAAGGCATGGGATCCAGCTTTTACGAGTTGCACAGCAGTTCATCGAGCGAGGGCGAGTCGGATGAAGAAGCCGGTGGCAAACGAGTCAATTACGCTGTGAATGCGAAACCTTTTTCAAGAGCCACTTCACCTGTCAAAGTCCAAGGTACAGCGTCAAGCGGCATTTCTGACGGCGGCCTATTCAGCGGACACAATGTAACGGCTACATTCGCAGCTCCTGATACTCCAATCACCGAGGCTGTAGTGCCTACTGTAAGCGAAGCCGTGTTGAAACCTCTGGTACCAAAAGATATAAATACTTTTTTGGAAGTTGATGGCCAAGATGACGATGATGATGGCCAAGATGATGATGATGTACAGTGGGACAAGGATGACCACAGACGCATTGCGTAGGTGCGCATTTCACAAATTCTGACAATAATAGTTTCTCCATCTTGTCCACAGCAAGAATAAATTGTGCTTCTATTCAGAGAATACTACTAGGCGCTCGAGGGAGAATATTATTGTGTGTCACTATGCAAATCTGCCAGGTCTATTAACCACAATCCATCTCTCGAGGTCCTGCCAGAACTCGTTCAATAAATGGGCATCAGTATGCCGGGATGTCCTGTGAACCTATTCCAATGGAGAGAGCGCGCGTCATGACTAAGGCAAATAAAGCGTTGCAACTGCGGATTAGACGCTTACTCTGAGAAACTTGACATTCCAATTAGCAAGCGGTGGTGTAAGGTTATCATTGTGATACACCAAAGCGTACCCACGATCTATAATTGGGGGTTGATGTTGAATGCCCGGCACGAGCGGTACTTGTGCGCAAGCCCCGAAAAGATGAAGCTTACATTTTTGAAAGATATCAACAGGTTCCTTGAAGTCCTTGCCACCTCTCTTCCAATTCGTGAACTGCCAGGCCTTCCCATCGGTAAAGACAGCAACGACTCTATTCCATTCATCATCTTTAAATTTATCTGCATAATCGAGGATTTGATATCGTTGTGGCATTCCGTCTGGGGCGTTCTTTCTTGTGACGATTACGGTTTGGGGTTTTCCCTGAGTCTGGATTGCTCGTGCTTCGTCGACTGTTTTGTAGCTAGGGTCGTTGAATGTTTGACATGTATGTTGACTGGTGGTGGATGGGTGAGGGGGTTTGCTCAGCAAACTTACTTGGCATCCTGTAAAAAGCTGGCGGCATTGTAGAGACTGAGCATGCTGACGGTGGCGGCGGGCACCAAAATGATAGGCGGTTTGATGTCTAGTTGGCGTTGAGATTGTCTTGAGCCAAAAAAAACAGCAGTGCAGGTCGCCATGATGAATTACCTTTTGTAGGCCTCGAGGAGGATGGGGTAGAGGAGGACTGTCGCGATTTTGACTCTGTTCTGTGGCTACCCCGTGCAGACGATGGGGTCCTAGCTGAAGGGGCGGGCACGGATGAGGCGGCAGCACCGTTGGGGGCGGTGGTAGCACTTGGTTTTTTTGAATCTTGAGAAGGAGGTGGTTGAGGCTGGAATGTTTTCTCGGCCAGTACACGAATCTTGTGAAACAGCTTCTGGGTGGTGTCCCGATTGGCTAGACGGATAGACATGATGGTTTTGCGGTCGTTTGTGACTTTTTCATAGGAATACTAGACAGAAGGAGTTGAGGTTGTGGTAAAAACAACAAACAACATGGGACACACTCACGTCGAAGCGCGACTTTTTGGGAAGATGGTCGGTCTCCAGTCCTTGAGTGGCGGCCCTCTTCTTTGACGCATCCAATAGAGTGGCGCTGGTTTCGTGAGTGCCGGTCAAGAATTCCTTCAAGTCCTTGCGGTCGATGTAGGAGATGGCCTCGATGCTTCGTGGTTTGGTGTCGGGGGCATGGGTGGTGTTATGCAGACGATCATACTCGCTAATCTTTTGATTCAGGGCGACGGTTTCTCTGAGATAGTCGGAGTGATGGGTGTCATCCTTGTACAGCGAGCTGTAAGCAAAGTTGAGCAGGTCGAGGAGGGAGTATTCCTTGTATCCAGATGGCTGCGAGAGGGGGACCAGCGTGGAGTGGTTGGAGTCGACAGCAATGAATTTGGCATATACAGCGACAATAAAGTCGTTGGCTCTGCTTTGCTGGTCAGCAGCGAGCAGCAGCACCTCGTTGTTGGGCGCATTGACCAGGGTGGTCCGTAGCAGCTGGGCGGGCAGGGCGCTCGTGGTGGTCGCATCCATGGTCAAGCAAGTCGACGCAATCCGTCCGTCGCCGTCGCTGTCGCCGTCTCCGTATGCGTGATGTATGCGTCCAACATGCGCATCGGCATCGGCAGCGTGATGTTGCGCAAGGAACGTAACGGCCCTGCCAGCCCCAGCCCCAGCCCCAGCGCCAGGCGACGCGATGTGGACGGACAGACTCGATGTATGCCGCTACTCAACGTGGCTGTGCCTGAATGCATAGGCACGTATTGTACAGCAACGGAACGCACTCGACGACCCCGCCGCCTTAATGATGCTGACATGGAATACGGACAAGAGGACCATGGACGACCGCATGGAGCCAGAGCAGGATCTGCTGCAGGTCGAGATAGCCATTCCTGGATCCCTCAAGATCCCATTGTATGAAGATAACAGTAAGTCCTCGTTTCACACTG